>BSBM01000007.1:8670000-8952500 GCA_027924585.1 Larix kaempferi
AAAAGACATATAGAAGATCAAGTGGGAGGCAACCACACAAACATAAAAGATAAGTATTTGAGTTGTTATTTGAAATAGTAAATGATATTGCTTGTATGCATATTTGTATTCCTATAATATATCATGCTGAGTGTAAACATTCATAGAGCATTGAGCAGTATACTACTAATATGCATATGATTGGTAAGTTGGACAAACATTCCATTGTTGCTTGTCTAGAATGAAACCTCTTTGCTGACATACTGAGAGTTGTGCACACTCTCAATAGTATGTTCTGGTAGAGATGGAAGGCATCTAGGTAGCCACTGTATGCATACAGGATATGGGAAAGTGTTGTGCCAAAGTATTGGTCAAGATAGTTGCATAACTATGTAAATGATATCTGTATGCATAATAGGTTATCATGTCAACATAATTTCATAATTATGAAGTATTACTAATCATGTACTTAATTTTGATTTGTAGGAAAGATCATGAAGAATGATGAACACCGAACAAATAATGGATGTTCAACAAGAGGATTTACAAATCAAACAAAATATAGAAGGCTCTTGGCTAGAAGATTCTCTTAGAAAGAGGAAGAGAATCATGATGAGATGTTTGCTCCAAGTGACTAGATAAGACCATATTCTTAATGGTGTAATTAAACAAGAAGTGTGAATCAAGTTCTGTATGGGTACCCAGGATCGATATTCATCTGATGAGCTTAATGGGTGATGTGGATCACAACCTACAAGGTTGAATATGGTTTCTATACACAGATGAACTGGATGCAAGAAGGAACTCACCACAGAGTTCGAATGATGTTGAGGCTTATATCAGTAGACCCATCTGACAAGAGATGGCACAGATAGATGGCTGCAGAAATGAAAATGAAAGATCTCAGATTGATGCATTACTTCCTAGGTGTGGAAGTATGGAAAGGCTCAGAAGGAATCTTTCTCAACTAGGAAAAGTATGCCGAGAAATATTAAAAGGACTTGATATGTTGGAATGAACACTCGCATGGATTCCAACTTGAAGCTGTTAGCGAATGACTCATCAGAGTTAGTGTATATAACTCTATACAGAAAAATTATTAGGCAATTGATGTATCTAATAAATACTAGGTCAAATATATGCTTTGCTGTGAATACCTTGAGTCAGTATCTAGTGGAAAATAGTTATGTTCCCCTATTAGTTGCAAAGCATGTGATGAGGTACCTAAAGGATACGATAGACTTTGATCTATGCTATTTTGAAGATCATGACTTCAGATGGCTACATAGATGTTGATTGAGCAGAAAGTGTATCAGACAGGAAGAGCACATCGACAAGATGTTATTGTCTAGAATCATCCATGATCTTGTGGTTTAGTAGAAAACAGTCCAGTATGGCTCTTAGCACAAGCGGAATATATGGCTGCTTTCTCTGCTAGTTGCGAAGCATTATGGCTATAGGATTGTTTGACTTAGAGATAGACCCAACTGTGATACTATGTGACAAACCGAGTTGTATCAGGATGGCAGAGAATCTAGTGTTCCATGATAAGTCAAAGCACATAGAGATCTGACATTTCTATATACAAGATATGGTGCAGAAAAGGACTATAAAGTTCGAATTTGTAACAAGTTACCAATGTACTAAGCAAACCTCTACCAATCTGATGTACTAACTAAACCTCTACTGATTCGATGTACTAACCAAACCTCTACCTCAAGTAAAGTTTTCCAAGACAAACTTAATATAGTTCAGATGGACCCTCCTCAAAAGGGGGAGTGATGTGATCACTCATGATGAGATTGCCTGCATCGATAGTGAGGTCGATGATGAGGATACCTATATTAGTGATGTTAATAGAGAGTTTCGTGGATGGTCCTTAGATAGGGTCTAAGTTGACAAGGGGATTGCATCATCCTTGAACATATGTTCTAAAAGGATCCGTAGACAGATGTCTCCAAGAAAAAAGAGGGATTGCATCATCCTTGAACATATGTTCTAAAAGGATCCGTAGACAGATGTCTCTGAGAAAGAAGAGGGATTGCATCATCCTTGAACATATGTTCTAAAAGGATCCGTAGACAGATGTCTCCGAGAAAGAAGAGGGATTGCACCATCCTTGAACATATGTTCTAAAAGGATCCATAGACAGATGTCTCCGAGAAAGAAGAGGGATTGCATCATCCTTGAACATATGTTCTAAAAGGATCTGTAGACATATGTATTCGAGAATGAAGTCCTTGGTGGACATGTGGGGATTGGATCATCCCTGGACTTCAGTCCTAAAGTGAGCCGTAGACAAGATGTCTCCGAGAATAAAATCCTGAATGAACAGGTAAGGGGATTGTATCGTCCTCGGACTTTAGTCCTGTGAATTGAGTCGTAGACAAGATGTCTCCGAGAACAAAATCCTGAATGAACAGTTAAGGGGATTGTATCGTCCTCGAAACATAGTCCTGTGAAGTGAGCCGTAGACAAGATGTCTCCGAGAACAAAATCCTGAATGAACAGGTAAGGGGATTGTATCGTCGTCGGACCATAGTCCTGTGAAGTGAGCCGTAGACAAGATGTCTCCGAGAACAAAATCTTGAATGAACAGGTAAGGGGATTGTATCGTCCTTGGACCATAGTCCTGTGAAGTGAGCCGTAGACAAGATGTCTTCGAGAACAAAATCCTGAATGAATAGGTAAGGGGATTGTATCGTCCTCAGACCATAGTCCTGTGAAGTGAGTCATAGACAAGATGTCTCCGAGAACAAAATCCTGAATGAACAGGTAAGGGGATTGTATCGTCGTCGGACCATAGTCCTGTGAAGTGAGCCATAGACAAGATGTCTCCGAGAACAAAATCTTGAATGAACAGGTAAGGGGATTGTATCGTCCTTGGACCATAGTCCTGTGAAGTGAGCCGTAGACAAGATGTCTTCGAGAACAAAATCCTAAATGAACAGGTAAGGGGATTGTATCGTCCTCAGACCATAGTCCTGTGAAGTGAGCCGTAGACAAGATGTCTCCGAGAACAAAATCCTGAATGAACAGGTAAGGGGATTGTACCGTCCTCGGACCATAGTCCTGTGAAGTGAGCCGTAGACAAGATGTCTCCGAGAACAAAATACTGAATGAACAGGTAAGGGGATTGTATCGTCCTCGGACCATAGTCCTGTGAAGTGAGCCGTAGACAAGATGTCTCCGAGAACAAAATCCTGAATGAACAGGTAAGGGGATTGTATCATCTTCGGACCATAGTCCTGTGAAGTGAGCCGTAGACAAGAGGTCTCCGAGAATGGAATGATAGGACTGGATCATCCCTGGACTTCGGTTCAAAAGGTACATGATAGGACTGGATCATCCCTGGACTTTGGTTCAAAAGGTACATGATAGGACTGGATCATCCCTGGACTTCGGTTCAAAAGGTACATGATAGGACTGGATCGTCCCTGGACTTTGGTTCAAAAGGTACATGATAGGACTGGATCATCCCTGGACTTCGGTTCAAAAGGTGAATGATAGGATTGGATCATCCCTGGACCTCGGTTCAAAAGGTACATGGTAGGACTGGATCGTCCTTGGACCTCGGTTCAAAAGGTGCATGACAGGATTGCATCATCCATGGACCTATGTCCTAAAGAGAGAAGGATTGATCATCCTATAATATGATCGTGTGTGTTGCAGGGTATGCTGCTATTGTGTGGATACTTGTATTGATGATGTGTATACCTGTATTGTGTGAATACTTGCATTGATGATGTATATTTGTATTGTGTGGATACTTGTATTGATGATGTGTATACTTGTATTGTGTGGATACTTGTATTGATGATGTGTATACTTGTATTATGTGAATACTTGTATTGATGATGTATACTTGTATTGTGTGGATACTTGTATTGATGATGTGTATACTTGTATTGATGTGGATACTAATACTGTTGATCTAGATGACGATGTTGTTGATCATATTGATCTAGATGACGATGCTCTTGATCGTGTTGATCTAGATGACGATACTGCTGATTGTGTTGATCTAGATGATGATGATCCAGATGCTGTAGATCGAGATGATCCAGATGCTGTAGATCGTGATGATCCAGATGTTGTAGATCGAGTTGATCCAAATGCTGTAGATCGATATGATCCAAATGTTGCAGATCGAGATGATCCAGATGTTGTATATCGTGATGATCCAGATGTTGTAGATCGAGATGATCCAGATGTTGTAGATCGAGATGATCCCGATGTTGATGATCGTATGATGATGATGCTGATGATTGTGAGGATCCAGATGTTGATGTTGTTGTAGTTGTTCGAGTGCTGCAGAAGATGAAGACTCAGTACTGAAGATGTTGATGTTCTAGTAACTTCTTGAGTTACTGATGATGTTGAGAAAGCTACCAATGATTTATAGATGTAACATGTATGATGTTGATGACTCCTTGCTCATGCAGATGTTGTTATAATATCCTTCTCGTTAAGGGGGAGTGTTGAGATATTGCAACTTCGAAGAATATTATATTTGTACTTTATTATTCTGGAGATGTTTCATTCCTCCTTGAAGATCTTATTGTATATCCGGAGATGTTTATTCCTCCATTGGAATGTGGTAACTTGGGTTATTAGACTTCCCTAGTGGGGGTCGGCCCTGTATGTGTTATGTGGGTCAAAGGGTTATTAGACCACCCTAGAGGGGTTGGCCCAGTCAGTTGTAGTGGGGTATTTAACCCATTGGTTAAATACGAGCCTACATGTTTTGTGTAAAAGACAAGTCGGAGTAGTGTATAAATAGAGGAGGTGTATTCCTCATTTGACACACACTCACTCACTTGAGAGTAGCACACTTGTGGAGGAGAGGTCTGCTATGATGGAGGAGGAGATCATGTCTTTGGTTTGCATCTTTGTATATTGCTGTTCATCTATATTGAGGAAGCTTTACTTGGTTTTCTACCCCATGAGGATTTCCCAGGATAAATCTATGTCTCTTGTGTTTATGCTATGCTTGTTGTTTCTTCAGTGATCCTATATATGCTATTATTGTGAAATGGAATGTAATGCTGCTATTTTCTGTCTTAGCATATTAAATCTTAACAACTACAAGGTGGCTTAGAATGAGTATGTTTCTTGGATTGCTTGATAAACCCAACCATAGGTTGGCCTAGCATTGTAGTCGATCTTGACTATTAGAGAGCCTTCCTAGCCCTCCTTAGTGGATACATAGCCCAACTCGGGGGTGTTATCTCAGCTGAAAGATTATAGGCTGGACATAGTGTTAGAAAAACAGGATCACAGAGCAATAACAATAAACAGAAATGCAAATATAATCACACATACACATTACAAGAGAGACACAGATATGTCGTGGTTCACCCAACTTGGGCTATGTCCACACTGAATTTCCAGCCCTTATTATTATTACTGTCCAGCAAGGTGAAGGGATACAACCTGCAGCATAACCGCTGGACTTCCTCTTCTCTGTTTCACAGTCTCTCTCCTGATCTCAGAGATCTTTACAATGCATAAAACCTAATACATCATCATCCCTAGCCGTGTTACAATGTCTTTATTTTATAAGGGAAATACAATGGGAAAATACCATGGGATACCCAAAACCATGGGCCCGCAAAACAGCTGGTGAAAAAAACCAAAAAAATTTCTTCGGGGGCACTGCCCCCAAACCCCCCTGGAACCCCATGGGGGGGCGATGCCCCCCACACCCCCCCGCTGGGGTGACTGTACAGTCCACCTACATATCATATAAAACTGGGGTACAAACACGGCTGATACAATATCATCTATGAGACTAGAAGATCTGGCTCCACAACCAACACATAGACCTAAGGTTGGGTGGAACATTACTCTCACTTAGCCAATTGCCGAGGCAAATTCAAGATACAAAGATAAGTGTTTTGTGGAAAGAATGGTGTTATTTATATGTTATTATTATGTTATTTTGATCAAGCTGTTAAATTAATGTTATATGAATGTGAATAATAAGTAGACCATGTGTAAACCTGAGTAGAAGGTTGAGTGTTGGTTGAAATACTTTATATAGTTGCATGAGTTAATGCGTTGTTAATCTTAAATGTGTTAGATGTATGGATAGACTTAACTTATTGTAGTATGTGCATTTTGTATGAGATGTTAACCCTGTAATAGACTGCTAACCTCATTGAATAATTGGATGGTTAGGGGGCCTGTGGCATCCTTACACTGCTCTATGAGTTAGAGAAAGATAGGTTATGGCAAGAGACAAGTAGAAATTTGTTAAAGGTTGGAAGGTGCCTTAGAGTGTTTATGGACCAAACTTGAGGGAAGAAAATGAAGAGATTGGATACCTTAGTTGGGAAGGGAATTGCACCAACTGATTGATCTCTCTAAGAGTTTTCCAATGGTACCGACCTTGCTTCATTAGACCAAGGGTGAAGAAGTTCTGACCCTTGGAACTTGCTTAGGATAAAGGTCTGGAGCAAGGCCATTTTCGCATCCGCAATTGCATATTGTGGATTGCAGAAAGGTCGTTTAGCGAAAGAGTTAGATTTCTGCATTCCTACACCCGTCATTCTGAATTGCGGATTGTGGAAGGTCAGTTAGTGGAAGGAAAATTTCAATTTCCACATTCCCACACCTGCAATTGCGGATTGCGGGTTGCAGAAAGGTCGTTCATAGGAAAAGTTAAATTTCCACATTTTCGCACCCGCAATGTTGATTGTGGATTGCAGAAAGTGGTTGGGAGGAAAGAAAAGTGGATTTCCGCATTTCCGCTCCTGAAATTGCGGATTACGGAAGGATGTTTGATGGAAAATTTATATTTCCACAGTTCCGCACCCACAATGCAGATTACGGATTGCAGAAGGATGCAATTGCGGATTGTGGAAATATGTAATGTGGATTGCGGATTGCAGAAAGTCATTGGGCGGAAAGAAAAGTGGATTTCTGCATTTTTGCTCCCGCAATTGCGGATTGCGGAAGGACGTTTGATGGAAAAGTTATATTTACACAGTTTCACATTCGCAATGAGGATTGCGGATTGCAGAAGGACGTAAATGTGGGTTGCGCAAGGACGCAATTGCGGGATGCGCAAAGACGCAATGCGGATTGTGGATTGCGGAAGGATGCAATGTGGATTGGGGATTGCGGGAAGGTGCAGTTGCGGACTATGGATCGTAGAGGTGAGTTGCAGATCCAAGTCCAGCACGACTGTGTGTAGTTTTGGAAGTAAAGAAAAAAAAGTAAGAAAGAGTCCTATGTGGCCTAAGGAGGCCATGGGGACATTACAGAGTGGTATCAGAGCTTCAGTTTGAACACTGGGGCTATTAGGGCCAAACCGTGGGAGAAATCGCACGTAAAGAAATTCCCAAGGCACTGTTTAATCTAACAAAACTTTAATAATTTACCAATTAATGGATAATTTCCATATTTTATGAATGTTTCAAGTTCTATGCTATCTAATGAACATTTGTATCATGCACAGTGATTGCAGTAGGTTATAGTTGAAATGAACAAGCAAGACTGTGTTTTAGCAAGCAATAATGGTGACTGTTAATGATGCAAAAAATCCCTACAAACCTAAAGAATATGTGTTGGGTGAAAACATGTAGGAAGAACACGCCGAAACAACATCTAATGGGAGAAGGGAGCGTGTTACTCTCCAGGACTGGGTTGAGACCATGGTAAGCTTTAATGGGAGGCTGATAAAGATGCAAGAGGAGTAGCACCAACTCAATGAGGTCATTATGTAGAGCCTCACTGACATGCATCAGAAAGTAAACATGGGGTCCAATCCAAGCAATATGGGATGAGAAGAAAGGAATGTAGATAGCCATTCTTGAGGACATTCTAGGAAGAGGACTCCAATCCATAAAGGGGGTGCTGTGAGTAGAAGGAACAGAACATCCTCTTCGGGATCTCCTTCCAGCAGGTCAGAACACTGTAGAGACTCTCCAAGAAGTCCAATACACACTTACAATTGGACTGAGAAAAGAAGGAGATTCAGAGGGATCCCACAAGGAGAATCCAGGAAAGCAAGAGATCCTACCTTTGATGGAGAAAGAAAGACAGGCCAAGAGGATGAGGCATGGCTACTTGGACTGAAAAAGGTATTCCAAAATGCATGATTATTCAGAAAGTGAGAAGGCTAGAGTTTCCATTTACAATCTAAATGGAAGAGATTCCATTTGGTGGGAACACCTCATGAAAGTAAAGAGGACCAGTGAAAGAAGGACCAGCTGGGAGCAATTTAAAAGATACTTCAGGGAGAAATACCTATCAGCTCGATTTTATGACAACAAGAGAAAGGAGTTCAATGAACTTAGGTTGGGGAAAATTTCCATGGAGGAACATGTTCATAAATTCTTGGAATTGTTAAGGTATTTTGACTACATCAAGGATGAAAGGGTAAAGATTTAGTGTTTCCTTTGAATCCTACCACATTACTACAGGGATAGGATTGAGTTTGTCCATCCACCAAGTTTGGATGAAGCCATCATGATGGATATGCTCTATTATGAGCATAATAAAGGGAAGAAAGATACCTAACCAGCATAGAAAAGAAAACCCAAAGGAGGATTTGAACCAAGGAGAAGTGGCTTCAAGCCACCTTTCAAGAATCAGTCCAGAAACTTCCCATAGGGATAGCCAGTAGAAAGTGGATTCAAACCAGCTGCAACAGTAGAGAAAAAATCGAAAGGACCACTTCAGTGTTGGGGATGTGGAGACAAACACATGCTTAGATATTTCTCACATCGAAGAGGGAACCCTCGAAGCTTTGACAACTTGGGAGAAGCAACCATAGTAGAATATATGGCCAAATCCACACCTTGAATCTATGCAGCACTGGATGATCATCAGGAAGACCACCAACCAACAGTGGTAGAAGTTGAAGGTAAGATTGATAAGCAAACTATTTTTGTTTTAATTGATCCAAGATCCACCCATATTTATGTGTCCCCTAAGGTGGTTGAAAGTTGTTCACTTGGTAAGGTGAAACATAGTAAGTCTTGGTTAGTTCAACTAGCCACTGGGATTGAGAGAAAAGTGAGTGAAGTAGTAGTGGAATGTCCCATAGAGCTTAATGGACTTCCCACCAAGGTAAAAGTGAATGTACTACCCTTAGTATCTTATGATTCCTTGATAGGAATGGATTTGTTGGAGGATCATAGGGCCAAACTTGACTACTACAAGACAGTACTTGAGTGTATTGATGATGAAGGAAGACCAAGGTTGGTTAAAGGATTACAAAAACAAGTTTCAGTAAGGCAGATTTCATCCTTACAACTAAGAAAGTTCTATAAAAAGGGTTGTCAATTATATGTTGTGCATATATCAGACTTAGCAGAAGATAAAGGGCCAAAGTTGGAAGACTTCCAACTGCTACAGGAGTTCCAGGATGTATTCCCAAATGAAGTACAAGTATTACCACCTAGGAGGGACATTGATTTCTCCACTAACCTTGTTCCAGGAGCAACACCAAGCTCCAAAGCCCCTTATAGAATGAGTACAACTGAGCTTATAGAACTAAAAATGCAGTTGCAAGAATTAATGGAAAAAGAGTATATTAGACCGAGTGTGTATCCATAGGGTGCACCTGTGTTGTTTGTTAAGAAGAAATATGGGACTTTAAGGTTATGTATATATTACAAATAGCTAAACAAAGTAACCATCAAGAACAAGTATCCATTTCCAAGAATTGATGACTTGTTTGACCGGATGAAGGAAGCTAAAGTGTTCTCCAAGATTGACTTGAGGTTTGGCTACCATCAAGTGAGGATAAAGGATGAAGACATTCACAAAACAACTTTCCAAACTAGATATGGACACTATGAGTTCACGGTGGTGCCATTTGGCCTAACCAATGCACCTGCTACTTTCATGTGTCTTATGAACCGTGTCTTCAGTAAATGCCTGGATAAGTTTGTGATTGTATTCTTGGATGACATTCTGGTGTATTCAAAGAATGAAGAAGAGCATATTGAAAATTTGAGATTGGTACTGCAAGTCCTTAGAGAACACCACCTATATGCAAAGTTGAGCAAGTGTGACTTTTATCAAGAAAAGGTGCATTATTTGGGCATATTATTTCCGCAGAAGGTATTGCAGTAGATCCATAGAAGATTGAGGCCATAATGGATTGGCCTACCCCGAGAAATGTTGCAGATGTAAGATCATTTATGGGCCTTGCAGGGTACTACAGAAGATTCATTGAAAGTTTATCCAAGATAACACATCCAATTACATCATTACAAAGGAAGGAATTCAAATTTATATGGTGTGAGAAGTGTGAAAGGAGTTTTTAAAAGCTAAAATAATTACTTACCATTGCTCCTGTTTTAAATATTGCAGATCCAAATAAAGACTTTGTGGTATGCACAAATGCTTGCATGGAAGGATTGGGTGGAGTACTCACGCAAGAAGGATTTGTAATTGGATATGATTCAAGGAAGTTGAAGGATCAGAAAAGGAACTATGACACACATGACTTAGATCTAGAATCCATAGTACATGCTCTCAATAAATGGAGGCATTACCTGTTGGGAAGAAAATTTGAAATCAGGAAAGACCACATGAGCTTAAAATATTTGTTTGACCAGCCAAATCTAAATGCTAGACAGACTAGATGGATGGAATTTCTCCATGAGTTTGATTTGGGAATTAAACATGTTAAGGGAAAGGAGAATAAGGTTGTTGATGTACTCAGCAGGAAATTTCATGTTGCAACAATAAGTGTTTGTAAATTAGATTTGAAAGCAAGGATCATTGAAGTTCAAGCTAGTGATGAAGATTACCTACAAATCAAAGAGAAGTTGCAGCAGGGAATGTTGGATGGAAAGTGTGCACGGTATCATATTGGAGAAGATGATGTGCTTATGTACCAAGATTCCAGATTGTACATTCCAAACTGTGCAGAGCTGAAGGAGCTTGTGTTGGGAGAGATACACCAAAATCCATATTCTGGCCACCCAGGATATCAGAAGACTATAACTGTAGCAATAAAACAATACTTTTGGCATGGTATGAAGAAGGACATAGCAGAGTATATTGCTAGATGTCAAAAGTGTCAGCAGGTCAAGGCATAGCATCAACATCCAACAGGACTGTTGAAGCCATTTCCCATTCCAGAGTGGAAATGGGAAGTGATTTCTATGGACTTTATAACAGGTTTTCCCATGACTGTGAAGAAACATGATTCCATTATGGTTGTAGTGGAAAAGCTATCAAAATTATCTCACTTCATTCCAGTTAAATCTACTCACAAGGCCAATGACATTGCAAATATCTTCATGAGATAGATATTCAGGTTTCATGGGTTTCCCAAGGGAATAGTTTCAGACCAGGATACCAAATTCACTTCCAATTTTTGGAAAGGGTTATTTCAAGAGTTGGGGACTAAGTTGAATTTCAGTACATCCTATCATCCTCAAATAGATGGTCAGACGGAGAGAGTAAAACAGATTCTGGAAGACATGTTAAGAATGTATGTGATGGACAAACCATCCAAATGGGAGGACTACCTACATTTGGTATAATTTACCTACAACAATAGGTACCAGGCATCATCGAGGATGAGACCTTTTGAAGTTCTGTATGGAAGAGGATGCAAAAATCTAGTAAATTTGGACAACCCAGTGAACAGGGTAGTGCTTGGACCATAAATGATTGAAGAGATGGAACAAGAAGTTGTAAAGATCAGGAATAATTTTAAGGCAGCTCAAGACAAGCATAAACATTATGCATATTTGAAGAGAGTTCACAAAGAATTCCAGATTTGGGATCATGTCTACTTCAGAGTGAGACCAAGAAAGAGCTGCATGAAGTTGGGAAGTTGTACCAAGTTGGCACCCAGATATTGTGGACCATTTGAAGTCCTTGGTAGAATAGGACCAGTTGCATATAGGATTGCATTACCTGCTAACATGAAAGCTCATAATATTTTCCATGTCTCTTTTCTTAAGAAATATATACATGATCCTAATCACATCATTGATTGGCATGTGATATAGGTGTAACCAGAGGGAGAATTCCAAGTGGAGCCTATATGTATCTTCGACGGGAAGGTTACCTTACTCCAGAGGTGATTCATTGGACAGGTAAAGGTGCAATGGAATCACCTTAGTCTTGAGGAGGTGATGTGGGAGCTGGAGGATGCCAAGAGATTGGCATTCCCGTTTTTGTTCAATTTTGAGAACACTGAGGATGGTGTTGTTCTAAGGGGTGGGAGTCATAATACCCTTAACCTGCCTTAGTAATTATTGGCCTCAATGTAAATATTGTGTTTATGCGATGTATGTCAATTCTAGTGTGGAGCTCAAGGCCAAGGCCCCACTAGTGGATATTTAAGGTTTCCTTTCATAGGCATGCATTGCATGGTGAAACTATGTATTTGTTGTTAAGCCATGAAATTTTGTAATAGATGTAAATGTTTAATATTGCAATGAAAATACCCTGAACTACCTAAGTGAGGAAGCTAATGAGAAGGGGGCAAAGGTATCCACTAGGGAGTGGTGAGGGGGTTGTGGTATGGTGACCCATCCTAACACTTGGGCAGGAGTAACCGATTTGATTTCCTGCATGGGTATGGATTCGGTCAGAGAAAGTGGAGAAGGTAAGCTTGCGGGGATATTCACAGTAGGATTAAAATGACGTGGAGATCTGAGTCAGGGGTTTAGACATTCAGAATTTTTGGGGGGTTTCATCATTCATGTGGGGAATGAGGATCGGTTCTACAGGGAGGGGGTTCTGTTTCTGGAGTTTGATGCGTTTTGTTGAGGAGAGACCCTGAGATGCAGAGAGAGCCAAAGAAGTAGAGCCGAGTACCAGAGGGATTCCGTGCGCATGCGTGATCCTTGAGTAAAGACTTGGAGATGAGTTCGAAGTAGGACTACATGATCTCATAAAACTAGAAGTAGGACCTTCTTATGCCTACCCTGAATAGCACTAGAAGGGAAGGGGCCTTGAGGGACTGTGTAGAAGAGTATAGGGTCTTCCTTGTGTTGGGTGAGGTTGATAATGTAGGTGCTTGAGTTTTTCGTTGAGATCACTGACTTAGCAATAACCTCCTTGTTGCCCTATATGTTTGATAAATCGATCTATAGGCTGGATTAGCAGGTGTATTCTTGATAAACCCAACTGCAGGGTGGCTTAGTATGAGAATGTTTCTTGGATTGCTTGATAAACCCAACCATAGGTTGGCCTAGAATTGGAGTGGATCTTGACTATTAGAGAGCCTACCTAGCCCTCCATAGTGGATACATATCCCAACTCGGGGGTGGTCTCTCAGCTGAAAGATTATAGGATCGGCAGAGACCTGAGGTTGGGTGGAACGTTGCTCTCACTTAGCCAGTTGTTGGGGAAACTTCAAGATACAAAGATAAGTGTTATTTCGAATTAATGGTGTTATTTATATGTTATTATTATGATGTTTTGTTCAAGATGTTAAATGAATGTTATATGAATGTGAACAATAAGTAGACCATGTGTAAACCTGAGTAGAAGGTTGAGTGCTGGTTGAAATACTTCATACAGTTGCATGAGTTAATGTGTTGTTAATATTACATGTGTTAGATGTATGGATAGACTTAACTTATTGTAGTATGTGCATTTTGTATGAGATGTTAACCATGTAATGGAATGCTAACCTCATTGAATCATGGGATGGTTAGGGGGCCTATGGAATCCTTAAACTCCTCTATGAGTTAGAGAAAGATAGATTATGGCAGGAGACAAGTAGAAATTTGTTAAAGGTTGGAAGGTTCCTTAGATTGTTTATGGAACAAACTTGTTAGGAACCTATGTAAACCCTTCTCTTTACTATGTTAGTATATTGTTATTGGACGCATATGCTTTGTAAGTCGTCCCGTAGTATTTGTTGATCCGTAGTTTATATTAGCCCATAGTATTGACCCATAGTATTGGACGCATATGCTTTGTAAGTCGTCTCGTAGTATTATATGTCCCATGGTTTTGACTCATGGTATTGGGCATAGACTTAGTATATAAGTGTGTGTTGAGGTCATTAAAGGACCGTGAAGTTAATTGTATTGAGCTTGCTCAAAGGAGGTTGCCCCCCTCGAAGTGGCCCGTGATCAATATAAAAGTGATTCTGTTCTATTATTTCTGCTATTTCGCATATTCTTAGTAATTAATTGTTGCAGGTGCATCTCATCTGGTATCAGAGCACTTTCCTTAGCACAAGTGGGAATTTTTTCTTTCTTTTTTTGGGCGGCGACTTTCAGATCAATTTTTGAAACTTTCTGCACAAAATCAGAAGAAACTGATTGCATATCTGAATTCCTCTTTCAAAAATACGCAGTTTCAAAAAAAAAAATCATCTCATTTGGAGTTCTAAAAGTGGAGATATCGCGGATTTAAAATCATCAATTTTTCAGAATTTCGGTGACGGCCGCGGAAATTGTGGCGAGAAAATATTTTGACCAAGTGCCCAGATTTGTATTTCGCTTTCATGGGTAGAAGCAGAGTGGTTGTTCCAGTTCCGGAAACATGCTATAATACCGATTCTGAGCAATATAGATCCAGTTTTTGAACATTGGGTGGAATTTCTGCCCAAATTTTTTCTGTTGCAGGTTCGGATTTGGGAATCATCCCTATCCGCTTAACTGTGGGAATTAATTGGGCATAAGCCCTAAAACTCATTGTGAGGAGTACCACAGGAACCCCGAAGTAGCTGGCCCATTGAGAGGACCTGCCAGCGAAAAGGGCAACGACCCCTACCTGATTGACTAGTTCCCACTCGTGAGGTAAACCAAGAGCTGTCATTTGTGGCAAAGCGGTTATCAGTTTTACCTGAGCCGTGGAGTGAGGGGTACTGCCCCCAATACGCAAGCCATCAGACAGCATTGGTGGCCGAGTGAAACCCCTGAACTGTTAGGAAGCTGCACATACCTGAGGTCCATATCTACTTTCAGCTGAACTATTGTTGATCACTACTGCGTCGTTTCAGATCCATTTGCAAGCCGTTCCAGATTCAGCCATTTTCAATCCATTCGGCGTTGTTCCAGATCCCTTTCGAGCCGTAGCCGCTCCAGTCTAGAAAAAAAAAAAAAAAAACCTGGTTATGGTTGTCACCCGTGCAGGAGCCAACACCATGGAGGAAGCACTTGCAGCCATCCAAACCAAACTCCAAGATCTGGATGAAAAATTTCTCATCCTCCATCTTCAGCATTCAGCCATGGACAATAACCGACAGCCAGAATCTTTTGCAGCCATCGGGTTCTCTTCTTCCAACAGTTTTCGTGGGCCGAAGCTTGATTTTCCTTGCTTCAATGGTACTGATCCGACGGGATGGATTTACCGAGCAGAACAATATTTCAGTCTGCATAATACTTTTGATGTCTAGAAAGTTCCACTTACATCCTTTCATTTAGAACAGAAAGCCCTTCAATGGTACCGTTGGTACATCAAAGCTCATCCCGAGCCAAACTGGACAGATTTTTGCCAACTCATTTTGCCACGATTTGGCCCTAGTGCTTTTGATGATTTCACAGGAGCACTCACTAAACTTCACCAAATTGGCATAGTGAGAGAGTATCAGATAGAATTTGAGAAATTGGCCAATCACACAGAAGGATTGTCTGATGAATTCTACAGGAGTTGTTTTATAAGTGGTCTCAAGGATGAAATTCGCTCAGAGGTCAAAATGTTTTGTCCCAACACAATGATGGAAGTCCTAGGGTTGGCTAAGCTAGCTGAGGACAAGATTGCAGCTCAACAACGCTCCAAACCCACCCTTCTTCCCTTCAGAAATATGGCTTCCCAACGACCTCCCATCACGCCTTCTCCTCAACCAACTCCTATCAAGCATTTGTCTGAAATAGAAATGCAGGCACACCGAGAAAAAGGGCTTTGCTATAATTGTGATGAGAAATTCACTCGGGGACATAGATGTGTTCAACAAAAGCTCTATCTCTTGGATGTGGATTCTCCGCCTTCCTTAGAACTTGGTGAAACAGCTACATGTACAGTGGATGATCAAATCGACATTCAACACCCGCCTGTTGACACCCCCATTTCAGGACGACCCACCTGAGATCTCTCTCCATGCTGTAACCGGCGTCACCACCCCACAAACAATGCGGGTCAGGGGATACTTCAAGAAGCTCCCTCTTACCATACTCATTGATTCTGGTAGCACTCATAACTTCATTGACCCTCGGATTGCCAAATAGGCTGATTGTTTTGTCCATCCTTGCTCCAGCTTTGAAGTCATGGTTGCCAATGGGGGCACCTTACCTTGCAAGGGGAAGTGTCACAATGTGCGTATCTCTATGGAAGATTATAACCTACACTCTGACATGTTTGCCTTGCCCTTAGGTGGATGTGATGTGGTTTTGGGTGTTCAATGGTTACGCACACTTTGCCCCATCTTATGGGATTTTGCTAAACTTTGGATGCAGTTTAAAGTCAATGGGGCACAACACAAATTTATGGGCTTACAACCAGGGTCTCTCTGCATCATCAGTTCACATCGCCTGGAAAAACTCCTTAAGAAGAATTCACATGGTGTCATCGCTCAGCTCAATTCCATTCAGATGCACCCATCAACAGTCTCCACTACTTCCTTGGATAGATATGCAGGTATCTTTGCTGAACCAATGCGCTTGCTACCTTCACGAGACCTTTTCGGTAAGAATTTAGCCACATCTACCTCTCAGTAGGAAATGATGGCTATTTTGCATGCAATACAGAAGTGGCAGCCATACCTATTAGGGAATTATTTCTGCATCAAGACTGATCTCCCGAGTCTGGAAAATTTTCTGGAACAATGGGTCTCCTCCCCAACACACTTGAAATGGATTATCCACCTCATGGGTTATCCCTATGTGATCACTTACAAGAAGGGTAAGGACAATATGGTGGAAGATGCTCCTTCTTGCACAATTGATGACCCAGTTTCTCTTACAACTCTTTCTCTGCTTGTTCCAAATTGGGTGCAATATGTTCAACAGGGCTCTCTCTTCTATGAACTCCATGCTTCTTCATCAACAGGGCACTCTGGGTTCTGCAACAGGTATGACCAAGAACAATGTAACTTCTTTTGGCAGGGACTAAAAATGACAATTCAACAGATGGTGGCTGACGATGATACTTTCCAAGTCAACAAGGGTGAAACGACACTCCTTTCGGGATTGCTCAAACCCTTGCCCATCCCTAAACAGCTTTGGCCAACTATTTCTATGGATTTCCTAGCAGCGCTCTGGTGGTACAATACCACATCTCACAGAACACCATATGAAGCGGTCTATGGACAAACACCACCATTTCTTTTTCCATACACCCTTAGCATCTCCCCAGTTCAGGAAATTGACTCGGTTCTTCGAAACCGCAATCAAATTCTTCTCATTCTGCAGGACAATCTTCACATGGCCAGAATTCGCCTGAATCAACAAGTCAATCAGCACCGTTCTGAGCGCATTTTCCATGCAGTTGATAGGGTTCTTCTTCATCTACAGCCTTCCAAGCAATCCTCCTTGACACTCCAAAGGCGTTAGTGGCCTGAAATGCAACCCGAGGATGCTACCGGGGAACCACTCCTTCAGCTTCTGCAGCAATTTCTCCAACCAAAGCTTTGAGGACAAAGCTTTTTCTAAGGGAGAGGGGATGTTAGGAACCTATGTAAACCCTTCTCTTTACTATGTTAGTATATTGTTATTGGATGCATATGCTTTGTAAGTCGTCCCGTAGTATTTGTTGATCCGTAGTTTATATTAGCCCATAGTATTGACCCATAGTATTGGACGCATATGCTTTGTAAGTCGTCTCGTAGTATTATATGTCCCATGGTTTTCACTCATGGTATTGGGCATAGACTTAGTATATAAGTGCGTGTTGAGGTCATTAAAGGACCGTGAAGTTAATTGTATTGAGCTTGCTCAAAGGAGGTTGCCCCTTCGAAGTGGCCCGTGATCAATATAAAAGTGATTCTGTTCTATTATTTATGCCATTTCGCTTATTCTTAGTAATTAATTGTTGCAGGTGCATCTCAAAACTTCAAGGAATAAAATGAAGAGGTTGGATACCTCAGTTGGGAAGGGGATTGCACCAACTGACAGATCTCTCCAAGAGATTTCCAACTGTACTAGCCTTGCTACATTTGGACTAAGGGTGAAGAAGCTATGACAATTGGAAGTTGCTTAGGATAAAGGTCTGGAGCATGTCCATTTCTGCATCCACAATTGCGGATTGCGAAAATGTCGTTTAGCAGAAGAATTAGATTTACGCATTTTCGCACCCACATTTGTGGATTGCGGATTGCAGAAAGGTCGTTTAGCAGAGGAGTTAGATTTACACATGCCCACACCCACAATTGTGGATTGCGGAAGGTCAGTTAGCAGAAGGAAAAGTTCGATTCCACACTCCCGCACCCGCAATTGTGGATTGCGGGTTGCGGAAAGGTTGTTTGAAGGAAAAGTTAGATTTCTGCATTTCCACACCCACAATGCAGATTGTGGAAAGTTGTTGGGCGGAAAGAAAAGTGGATTTCTACATTTTCGCTTCCGCAATTGTGGATTGCGGATTGCACATTGTGGAAGGATGTTTGAATAAAAAGTTATATTTCCACAGTTCCGCACCCGCGATGCGGAAGGACACAATTGTGGATTGCGGAAGGACGTAATGTGGATTGTGGATTGTGGAAAGTTGTTGGGCGGAAAGAAATGTGGATTTCCACATTTCCTTTCCCACAAATTGCAGATTGCATATTACGGAAGGACATTTGATGGAAAAGTTATATTTCCATAGTCTCGCACCCAAAATGCTGATTGCGGATTGCAGAAGGATGCAATTCGGATTGTGGAAAGATGCAATGTAGATTACAGATTGTAGATTGGGGGAAGGTGCAGTTGTGGACTGCGGATCACAGAGGTGAGTTGCAGATCCGAGTCGAGCGCGGTTGTGTGTAGTTTTGGAATTAAAGAATAAAAACAAAAGCAACAGAGGTTCTTCCCTAGCCTAAGGAAGCCATGGGGACGTTACATGATTGGAAGAGAGAGTTTCATGTTCATGTAGATGCTTCATCAATAGCATTAGGGGTGATATTGGCCTAGCTAGGAGAAGGGTCGATTGACCATACGATCGCATTTGCGAGCAAGAAGTTTTCCACCGCAAAGAAGAATTATACGACAAGAGAGAGAGAAGGCCTAGCGATGGTATATGCACTGCAAAAATTCCGACACTATATGCTCGGAGGACACTTCAAAATGTTCACTAAACATTGAAAATTAAAATACTTATTCAATAAGCCTATGTTGGGGGGGGATATTTGTCGATGGTTGCTGCTATTCCAGGAGTTTGATTTTGAAATCATTGTGAAACCATGGCAATTGAATGCAGGACCTGATCACCTATCAAGGATTGAATCGAGAGAAGAACCAAGGAGCATTGACAAAGGCTTTCCCGATGCACAACTATTCAGGATTGGAATGGTCGATGACCATTACCAACAAATTATTGAGTTCTTAGTCACAAGAAGAGCACCTGAGGAGTTCACTACCAGTCAGAAGAAGCAATTAGTCATTAGGGCCATTGATTTTCAACTAATCGCAGGACATCTATATAAGATGGATCCAGATGAAGTTCTTCATTGCTATGTCCTTCCGCATTAAAAAGAAAGAGTGTTGGCGGAAGCTCATGAGGGGATCGCACGAGGACACTACGGAGGATGTGAAATTGCCAGGAAGATACTTAGAGCTAGTTTATGGTGGCCAACACTACATGGGGATGCAACAGATTATGCTAAGAGTTGCGACGTATGTCAAAGGACAGGGAAAGCATCATGAAGGGATGAGATGCCACTACTGCCTCAGTTGATGTTACAAGCCTTCGAAAAATAGGCAGTATATTTCGTGGGACTGATTAACCCAATAGGAAGATGAACGTGTGCGAGATACATTATTAATGCGACGGAATAGTTGACAAGATGGGATGAAGCAACACTGGTAAAAGATTGCACAGCTGCCACAACAACGAGGTTTCTCTTCGACAACATGGTCACCATATTCGGGTGCCAAAATATATTGATGAGTGACCAAGGAGCACATTTTTTCAATCAAACCATTAGAGCCATGATGACAAAATTTCAAATTCAGAATCGAAGGAGTACCCCATATCACCCACAAGAGAATGGTGCAGTGGATGTGCTGAATAAGATATTGGAGCATGTGCTCACAAAGGTGTATTGGGACTTGAAGATTCCAGCATTACTATGGGCCTACAGAATGACATGAAAAAGGTTGATAGCCAGAATCCTTTCAAATTGGTATACATACAAGAAGCAGTGATGCCGATAGAGAACATTGTCTCGAGTCTGGGAATCACAGTAGCAACATGAATGAGTGACGACGAAGCCATTGAAGAAAGGTTGGTGCAACTGTTACAACTAGAAGAGGATCGGTTCATCATAGAATTTCATCAACAGGTAGAAAAATATCGACAGAAGACCTAACATGATCTCCACTTAAAGGAGAAACACTTCCAGTGTGGAGACATGATTCTCCTTTATGACCGCAAGTTTGAGAAGCACCCAGGTAAGCTCCAAGTGCATTGGCTAGGTCCATACATAATCAATTTCATTACTGACAGAGGTGTAGTGCAGCTGCAAAAGTTAGATCATACATTGTTGACAAATTTAGTGAAAAGGAGCTAGCTAAAGCCCTATCAGGATATCCAGGTGCACATGAACTGATAAAGCAATCGACTTGACATGGGAAAAAAATAAAAAAATGAAATAAATGAAACCAGAACACTGCGGAGATCAAAATTTTGGAAAGGGAATGTGTCGACAGAACGACGACAAAGGGTTGATTTTTTGCAGCTACCAAAGTAACTACAACAGGGTTGGAATTCAAGAGTCTATTGATGGGATAACGCCAAATATTAAACAATGACAAATTTTTAGGCATGACAATGTCCGACAAAGTGCGAACCGGTCAAATTGGGAAATAAATGTAGTAGTTAAGGCCCTACAGATGATGATGAAATGGGAGGAAGATTCATTTAATGACCAATAAGTATGGCAGGCGAGGACACAAGTGGATGAAGATGCAATTAATGACCAATGAGTGTAAAGGATTCAGTAAATCGACGGAGGATTTGGAAATCATTGTTCGAAATCGATTTGATGGATGTAGAGTGGGAAATCGAAAGTTATAAAAGCATGCTGAAGCAACTAGTTCGATACGTTGTACAATTTGAGAGCTATAGAAGAATATTTAGAGCGAAGATTAACAGTGAAGTTAGGAAGTTGCGATGGCACATTTCATCTCCAACATGAGCACACAAGATTCACCAAGGGTGAGGAGAACCGTCGTTTGGGAACAACCCAAAATTACATCAGCGTAGTCATTCAGAAAGAAGAAAAGTGCCAGTCGGTCGGTGGATACCGTCCGAAGGTCAAAGAGGGATGCCCGTAGTTCGGCATGGGATATGACTGCAGTAGGAGATTTGGGAACATCAGGCATTGCATAGGAAGAAAAGAAACCAAGAGGAGGGAAACACGACCCAACAATAGTGGACATACCAGCGTTTGTGTCATCGCAGAACAAAGGGGAACCAATAAGACGTCTGAGGAAGAAAACGTAATATACCATCAAGGATCCAACAACACCAAAGGGCACCCATATCATGGGAAACATAGTCCAGTGATTGCAAAGGTTGTAGTAAAATGACCATGACATATTGGCATATCCAGTGTGCACTAAGGCACACATGTTGAAATAGTGCATGGAGAAGGAGGTCCTATCACAGAATAGCCGGTGAAGTGGGAATTGAGGCTAAAGCAATCATGACCTTGATCCATCATTCACATGCCGCATTTCAGGAGATCGATAGAAGAGAATGCGTGCATAAAGAAGCCACTAGATTTCTTTCATGGCAGAAATTTGTGGTTGGAAACAAAGATTCCAATCATGGTCGATTTGATTTCGTAGATCACAATATTACCCAAGGTCGGGGTAGATCATTCACAATATTTCTAGGGTAAGGATAATGACAAGAAGCTTGCTGCGAAGCTAAAGACAAAATATGGGATTGAGAAGAACACCAGTGGATACCCGATCGACACAATCGATGGTCAGGTGGTTAGGATTGCAATAAAGTTGTTGGAAATCAAGCTAGCAAGGAAGAATCAACCAAATCAATGTACATCATGAGTGATTGCATCCACAGAGAAATGCGTAGCAGGATTTCAAATGAATTGGTTTTTATTTTTGTTGAATGAGTTGATGGGGGACGCAGTAGGAATGCATGAGAAAGGAAATCGAAGCACATACTCATGGATGTTAATCTTAATCGTGTTGGTTGGATGTAGGGAACCATCACACTATCAAGGGATGGAGACATAATTAGAAAAGGTGCGCCAAGGGGCATGGTACAAGAAACTGTCGACATTAAAAAAAAAGAAAGACAAACAGGTAATAACATTCAATTCTTTTTTAATTTAGAAATGTTGAAAATAGATGCGGAAGCGATTCCGCGACTAACATAAGAAGCTTCTAAGAAGTATAGAAGAATTGCAAGGCTGTCTCTAGGACCCCAAGCTATATTTATTCAGGCACGTGCAGACCCACAGATTAAGCGGATGTCGACGAAAAATAATCTAAAGGACGCAGAATTAGATGCCATAGTGGAGGAATGGCCGGAAGAGTGGAAGGTTCCAGTAGGTGAAGACCAGCTATCGGACCCAAAGGAGGGGAAGTCGACATATGGACCAAAGACACCATAAGAAACCAAAGAATCAAAGGATGAAGGGGAAGGTGCAGAAGAACTTCGCGCACCGCGAGTCACAACAGGGCATCATCTACAACTCCAACAGATTCAGAACTAGAAGAACAATGAGAGGAAGCAAGGACAAAGCACACGTTTGAGAGAGGAAAAGGGAGTGCAACTACTGGATTCCCCATGAGCAAATGAACAAGCTAATGGAGAAGATAACAACGATGGCAGAACAAAACCATGCGAAAGTCACACAGCATGCGACTGGGTATTTCCATCAGGTATCACAGCTGCTATAGATGCTGACCAATGCAGTCACGGAAATAAGGCGACCGCAAGGAGAAGTGGCTCCAAGTGCGTTAACAAGTAGGTTCGAGGTGGATATCGGCATGAAGCAGATGATAGTACAATAATACCTAGTGCCATCAATACCGGTGATGAAGACATGGATTCTAGATTGCGAGGGCATGACTTCATCATCATAAATTTCAACATGTTGTCGATGGTTATGCTACATCACACTCATACTGTAGCAAGTGATGAAATTAGCAATCGAGAAGCTACAGTGCAAGATCAAATGGTAAACTACAAACGACAAGTGCAGGGCACCAAGCATAGGTTCATCGACTCCTAGAAGAGAAATAGATGAATGATTATGAATGAAACAACAAAGGAAATTAAGGACAAAGAAATGTTGGAACATGCCATCTCCATGGCATGCGAAGATGCACTAGAAGTTGATAAAGATATGTCGGCGGAAGCAAAATAATTGAGCCTGGGTGCGGTCATTGTAGACCTGTGAAAAGAGAACTAGGAACTACAAACAAGGGTGGTGCTAAGCACACCGCCAGAGCATATTGAAGGGAGGAAGAGCGCGACTGAAGAAGATGCGACAGAGATCGCAGAACTAGAGAAAAAAACGTAGAAAATCGTAGAAGATGCAACACAATTTTGGGGTATTTTAGTGCAGGACGAACAATTGCACCAGCTAAATGTGTAAATCGGCGAAGTAGAAACCCAAATCGAGGCATTAATGGGATTGGTTAAGGAGATGCCCCTATTAGCACAAATGAAAAAGGAAACAGAGCTAAAAGAACTGCAGCATTAGGTAAACAAGGTGCACACAACGCAACAAAGAAGAACAACACACTTGGATGAGCTAGAAATGAAAGCATAATAGTTGGAAGTCAAAGCAATGGAAGGAATGACGCAGATCAATCAAGAGTTGGAAAAAGCGCATTAGATGGGTAATGAACACCTGACATGATAGGAAGTGGAAGATTTCATAGCACTTAAGCCGTCGGCAAAGGAAGTTGTCGACTAGGTTAAGGAAACATATGATGACTTCAAGATGTAGGTAAACGCACTAGCAATTTCGAGTTGAGATGGATCGAGGGCGATCCACAAGTTTGTGTTGGGGGGCTATTGTCAAGCGTTGAGAGCGCACAGGTGCGGTACCTCCGAGCGATGAAAGGGTCATCAATAAGAACAAAGGACCGGTCGCGAAGTGTAAAAGAGATGATGAATATGGAATATTTGGTTAAGTTAGTTACTTAATGGGTCATTTGGACCAATTTGTAACGGCCAAGTGATCCTATAAATAGCAGAGAATTGTAAGCCTAAGGGCATCTTTGGAGAGCATCGTTGTTGGTACCTTTTGCATGATAGGTCTAGCATCTTTTGAAGATAGTATTTTTAATTTCTCGGATCGCAACTATTGTTCTGAGTTTGTAATGGTTATGCGATATGCATTCCAGAGAATTCTGCAATGTATGAGACAAGTTGATGAATAATGAGATGGGTTGATTGATCTATGTATCTGTCTCTTTTTGAGTTATCACAATGTGCTTGAATATGCGTTGTCACAATGTTTGATGTTGTTACATGGTTCTATATGTTTTATGAATAAAATCATAGTTACGTTATGTATATTAGATATGTTAAGTATGTTTCGATAATCTCCTAGTGCATAGATCTCATTAGTCTGTCGATTGTGAAATGATAATTTTTTTATGCGAATAATGTTTATGTCGATCTCCGAGCTATTTAGTGATTGATTGTGAATGATGTGTTTCTTCTTTCATCTTCATAAATGTGGTTCCTACATCCCCCTTATATAACTCGGGTGAGACTTCATTCACTCCGTGAGTATTGTTGGAAAGGCTAAAACCTTTCTAGGCCAATGTCTATGGGAGTCTGTTTCAAGGTTTGTTGACGACAGTGCGAAGTGAACCCCTGTCGACGGATCTACATCAACAGTTCCTGTGGCTAATTGTACTAACCATGACTTTTCAAAACCATATTTTGTTATTGTACATAAATCTAGTATCTTAGGAGAAATGTAACTTAAAGTGGATTCTGTAACATCCCGATTTTTCACAAAAATTTAAAACTTTTAAAACAACATTAAATATGATAACTATAGTTGCGGAAAATAATAAATGTTTGATTAAGATGACATTGATTAAGAAGTCGTATCGTACTAAATATAATTTTAATTACTGAATTAGATAACAACAACACATCATACTTCTAACAAAATGCTTACTATAATAATTGGACAAATTTACTGAAAGGTTTTAAAAATATGATGCAATACTTTTCTTTTGACAAGACACTGATGGTTTATTTTCTTGATGTCCAAGGGTGTCCTACGAGGTACCATGGAGTTTACTTAGCTACAAGGCTAAGGCATTTGAAATGTTTCTATGTGCAGACAACATGTAAGAAGTTCTGCTCGCATAGATTAAGAGTACGTCTGTAATTCAATTCAACGTCGAAATAATGATAAAATGTTATGAACTCCTTTGCGAAACAAGTTACTTGCAGGTATGAAGTACTTAAGTCTAATTCTAGTTCAAAAAGCTGTCTTATAAACTCATCAATGTTTTAATAAAAGTGTCATCTATTTAATCTTTATGCTACTAAGTTTATTGTGACTATCGTCATTATTATTTAATGGATTTTGCCATCGTCTTAAGATAATTTATACTTGTATAGTATTGATGTAGTATTTGTACTAATAATTCTTTAGACACCTTGCGCTAAGAACTATTATGTAACGTACATAGTATGATCATGGTTTTTATGCTAAATATATAACATTAAAATAGCTTGGACACGAAATGCAAATCCTATACTTTTCAATTATTTGCAATATAAAGAAATATGAAGAATACAAGGGATATAGTGTTAGCATTAAAATTTTTATAAAGAATCTAACCCTATCAACCTACAATTACCGTAATTCAACAAATTTTAACTATATACAACGTTTATGAGCCTTATACACAATCCAATGACTTCTATGTGAACATTGCATATTATCAAAGCATAACATTAATACCATGATACATGAAGGTAAACTTTAAAACTATATCGAATGATATATATATATATATAAAATGCTAACTTTGTATTGAATTTCGAAATGACAGGGTTCTAAGGTTTAATGCTTCACATGCAAATTGATCTGGCATTGATAGTGTACCAACCCTGCATTAATGGATCCGACCTAATATATGTAGTGGGAGAACTGTTGGCACTCCACGTAATACCATTCCATTGAATGTGGTGACTACGAAATCAAATGTGAGTGGTTTCCATGCTTAAACTCCTCCATGCTAGATACGAAATGATCCTTAGTGAGCAGAGTTTGCATTACCGTGCTTGTGGTAATTATGAAGCAATAAATGTTTATAGCTGTTTGACCTCCAAGGTAGCTCGCTGGCACTCTTTCGATCGTTGATTGTTTTGGATCTGGAGCGTTGATTGCTAACCCTAGCATCTTGTCATAAAGGTTTGATGGAGAGTTAATGTTTTTCATTGTTACAATGGTGTTTCGAATAGTGAGGCCGACAGGCTGCTGGAAAGTAGGGTTTGACAAAGTGTCTTTGGAGGTTTCGACCTTGATACCTGTAGGTGTAGTCTTTAGCAGTTGTAGGTTTTTCTTATGCCAAGGCGATACGATAAGGTTTGGTGTTCACTTTGTTCAGTTTTACTATTGTCGAGTTGAGAGTTTGTAGTTTCAATTATACATTTTAGTGGGAGGAAAACTTCTGTAAAAAAGAAAGGCTCTTAGCCTCGGTCCAGGACATCGAACTCAACGTTTAGACAGTGTGATGAAAAAAACTCGGTTGTTGATACCAAAGGTAAGCACTCACTCAGAAGTGTTACTATATTCAACTTGCGACCTACGTTTTTCCTGTCTTGTAAAATTTCGACTATGTTTTTGGTAGGTACAGGTTTCGAAAGAAGTTCTTGGCAAGGGTTTGGAAAAGGAACACATGCCTCCATCCCCGGTAAGCTCCGGTGGTCCTCAAACCCTTGTAGGTGCCAAATGGACTTGGTTTGATGATGAATTCAAATGCCGAGAGTAAAAATCGTTCCATCAATGTTTGGGGCAACGTCCATCTATCAATGTTTTCTTTTAAAGTCTTAAGTTTAACATGAAGAAATTGCACAGGGGAAACCCTCGAATGTTTAAACTGTTACTCGGTCGTTTCGAGGCCTAGCTCGTCGTTGATAAGAGTTTTTAATACTCGTTTTTGGAAGCTAGAAGACAAGGATAAACCCTGTGTAGTTTATTTTTGGATAATGTGAACTCGTTCTGATGAATGTTGATGTTTCTTCGTAATGTTGGAACCTTTGATAGGTCCGAAATGTAAACTCTAAGAGTTTTGGTTTTTTCTGTTGAGTAAATAATTTAGAGCCGAGGGCTCGTTTATCTCTGTACACCTAGTTTTGTTTTGAAATATTCGTTGGGGTTACTGTGTAAAAGATAAAGTCTGTCGAGCTATGATAAGTCTGTACGGAATTTCTAGTTGATGATAAACTCAGTTTTTTGGAAAAACGATGAAGTAGTTTCAACTGTTAAAATAATTTCGAAAAGGGCCATGCCCAAGCTCTAGTTTTTCGATTTTTACAAAAGAGAACTTACTTGTAAACTCCAGAAAGCCTTCGGGCAAATACTAGGGTTATAAACTATGATTTGAACATGAACGTATAAATTGTACCTATGGCTAACTGTTAAAATGATAATATGGTTCTAGAGGTACTATCTAGAGTTTAAAAAGCCATAAGTTCTCATGCTTAGAATGATGTCCAAAGTTTGTATTGAAATGGAAAATATAATGATCGAGAACAGAGTTAGGGTTTACATTGTTTTTGGTTTTTGATACTACTGAAATAAATAATTGATACATGAAATCGAACAGGAAAATAGTGAAGAATTACAGTATAGGTAAAGATAAGAAAACTAATTATTATTCAGTTCTAATAGCTGTTAAAATCATTGTAAACACTATTACTTGGAAAACATGATATGTATGATTTCAATTGCATTTGTTTGATATATTGATTCAATAGAAAATAAGAGGAATTTATATGATGGTGCAGAAATTAAACTATATTTATATTTCATGAAATAACAAAAGAATCCTGTAACACTGTTGATACTATACAGTAAGTTTTTCTATGTTTAGATATAGGACAAAATTATAATCATAGTATTTACTGTAATTAATTGTCTAATCAATGTCAATCTTCCTATCTCTCATCGATTATTTAATTTGCTTCTCTATACTAGAGTACGATGCAAATAACAACATGTGGAAAAATATAGAGTTGATTTTCTAATCAGATTTTTAACAAAGTTTATCATTCAAACTTAAATAAAGATAAAAAATAAATACATTTACAAAACAGAGTTTGATGATTTCACTAAACAGAATTATTAAACTGTAAAAAAAATAGGAAACAACAAAACCTGGTTAATTTGTAGGGAAACAAACAACCCAAGGAGTCTGTTCCACCCAACCAATTCCTAAAGACAGCCAAGTTCCTTGCCATAGGACCCCCGATCCTGTTCACTGAACCACCAGGAGGAAGAAACTTAAAAGCTTAGGACCTCAACTTGCAGTAGTAATAGTTATCTAGTCTTAAAGACTTAGCAGTCAAAGGGACCTACACCAGCACCTCTGGTTCGCCTTCTTAGAATAATTTGCAGACTTATAATACACTCACATAGCCTCCCTATTCGAATCTCTCAGTCATCACCTAATGCACATGAGGAATATTTTTGTAGAAAATATTGTGTAAGAGCTACCTAGTCAATTCGAATTTGCCTTATGTAGGTTGCCTAGGCCTTTTCAGTTGTTAACTGGTCATTAAATGAGCTTCCTGCTCATGCCCTCCACCTGGGGAATAATGCCACATTTGTAGGGGTAGTTGTCTCATAACCAATAGCTAGTGGTGAAGTGCAATTGCTGCCATCTTTCCCATGCCTTCTAACAACTTCCATTCCTCCTATTGGGCCAGTGAACACTCATTTAATAGTTCCCTTGGGTGTTTGTCTCCTACTTTAATTTATTAAATAATAATAATTCAGTAATTACATTTATCCTTGATCAAACTTGGTCATAATTGCAAAACTTTGCAATTAAAATTTAACATAAAGTATTTTGCCAATAAAATAATAATTTGAGAAATTGGGTAGGTGATAGATCCATAATCAATTAATATTGAAATATGTTTGTCAAAGATATTACCATCTACCTTGATAATGGAAGTTTGATAATCCACTTGATGATTGTCCAAGGAGGCACTAATCTGCAATATGTTCCAAGAATCTTCTCCAATTGTTGATGCTTCCCATATAATGTGAATATTCTGATTATCCTTCTTATGAGGACAATCCCAATATAAATGGATCTCCCCACAGCCCCAATACTGCAAAGGTTCTCTTTTTATTTATTCTTTATTTTTATTAAAGATATTATCTTTATACTAAACAGTTCTCATGGATTGTTTATACTCGGTCCTTATTGTTTGTTGTCTATCTTTAAAATTATTTCTCTAGAAACCCTTAGGTTTATTGAAAGGTTTGAATTCTCTTCTCTTAAAATTACTTCCATCTCTTTTCTTGAATTTATAATGATTTTCATTCTTACTCTTAGATTGATCATATGTTAATTTGGCCTTCCTCATTTCTTCATATAATGTTTTTGGAGAAGGAACATCGATTTTTTTGTTTTTCTTCATTTAGTTAAGGAACATATCTTAACAAGGATACAAATTTAGTACAAAAGTCATGCATAGATATTGATCCCGGTTTTAGTTCATAAAACTCCTTTTCTTTCTGCTCATAGTAATATTATGAGAGGTATTACCTTTTAAATTCCTTTTTAAACCAGTTCTGGCTTACTTTTCTATCATTAATTCTTTTTGAACTTTTTAAGTCTTGCCACCAAATCTCATCCTTTTTTATTAGATTGAAGATAGCCATTTTTCCCTTCATAGAGTTGGAATAATTATACATAGTAAAGTAATTCTTCATCTCAGAGAGCCAAGCCTCAGCTTCTTCTCGATTTTTTACTTCGTCATTAAAGGTAGGAGGATTTATCTTTTTAAATTCTCGTGTTATCTCATCTTTATATTTTTTTGTTTTCCTTAGTCTACCCTTAGAGTCGCTACTAGAATTTTTTGAATCGCTAGTTATAGGGCTTACGCCAGAACAAGGACAGTCAGAGGATGAATTTTCTCGTTTACATTTCTATTTGTATTTGTCATTAGTTATCTTATTCAATTTATATAGTAAAGATTCATTTAAGTCTTCCTAGTTTTTTAGTACTCTCTCATGTTCAGTCTTAAAGTTCATTAATTCGACTTGTAAATCCCTTACTGTTTGTAAAATATCGTTATTAACCTTGTTATTATAATCATTAAGTTAAATCCAAACAAGTGGGGTAGGGGATTGTCTCCAGCCATTTCTTCCTGCAGTTTAGAAACACAAAATTTATCCTGTGCACAGAAGAATAACAACGTATAAACAAAATTAGTTTTCTCATTAAACTTAGTGGACACCATAATGCCAAGTGTCATAAACTAAGCTCTAATACCACAATGTAACAACCCCATAATTCAATGAATTGCGTAAATTTTTAGAACTTTTTTCCATTCTTATAAGAAAATGTAGTGTTTTTATATAACTCATTTGATATTGATACTCTACTTATTATTTAAACCATATCTCTCGAATTCTAATAGTCAAATATTATTACAACATGCAAATAATCAAAATCACAATATGGATGAAGTATAAGACCCTAGCATGAGTCATAAATTGGAATTTCAATATATGCAAGAGAAGGATATAAGATTCGTAAGCTTATATATTTTCATTCTATCATCCAATGATTATCATTTCTATTCTTGGTACATCTTAATAGTATAGCTTTCAACATCTTTCATAAAAAAATAAAGCATATATATATATATATATATATATATATATATATATATATACCCAATACATTTAAAAGGTTCCCATTAAAAATCCAATAATAAATTTAATAATCGATCATGTAATGACTTTTCATAAAAAAAAACATGTAACTCAAATGTGTTTAACAATCTTCATATATCTTAATTTACCATGTAATATTATATGTTCATTCCACTACTTCTTATAGTAAAATTTTACGCATATATTATATATATAAGGGCATTTCTAACATATATCGCTTTAAAACTTGAACTAGTTTTATATATTAATTCTTACAAAAAACATTTCTAACATACGTCTTCTCTAGATTCGAATTACTTTAATAATAAATATTACCATACCTCGTGAACTTGGGACTATATAATCTATGCATAATATGCCACATCATTGTGAGATAGATTTGATCGCTATGAGTAGAACAATCATGATAGACATATGATTTAAACTTACACATTTATAAACTCAATTCCAAGTCATTCGATTTCGATGAGACATCAAACAAAAAAGAAGAATAAATTTGGTTTAAGCAACACAAAAATCAAAGGGCATGGAGGCAAAAAATAAGAAGAGCAACGATTATTCTTATCTAAGATCTGAACTAAGATCATCTTGACTTAAGAGGAACACCCAACATTATTCTAATAGGGGTTCAAGGAGATGGAAATCCCAAGTGATGGTTATTTACAGCTACAGAGTATTGAGGCAATATTTCAACAATAAAACAAATAATGACCGATTCAACACACACCCAAAACCAATGAATTATTTATCAGGTAGTCAATCTGGATCTTAAACTAGATGGTAGAGATGGACTAGAAGAGAATCCACAAGTTATTTCCCAGTTCCGTGTGCCAACACTCTTAATAGTATGATCGCATGACCATTTATGATATTTAACATAAGTAACTACTACTTCAATCGATAGAAGTTGAATTTTTCGTGGAGCAGGGAAACAAATCGTAGGCTATAACGTATCGAACATTGAATGCAAGGAGTTTGGTAAAGAAGACAACACTCATGACAATCTTAACACAACTAGGATTAAATACATTCAATATCACCAGTTGAACACCTATGTGATGCAAGAGGATCCACCAGAAATCAGAGTTGTCAAGTATGGGAACATGAACAAAAAGCAACACAACTGATTTTTTTTCTTGATCATGCATCAAGCTATTGATATCCAAAGAGAATAAGCACGAAATTCCAACCTCACTGCAAATCAAAAGGATAACACAAATTTTAACAATTGTAGCTAGGGTTTTCACCCTCGCTTTTGCAAATGAGCACCTACTAAGAAGAAGGGCCTCCTTAGTAGCAGTTCAGTAAAACAGTGAAACTTGGCAGTAAAACAAGGTAAAATCTAAGCTAACATGTGCATCAACAGAAAGTAAAAAGACAATAATATAATGGGAATTTTTCTTTTGTATTAAAAATGAGAACAAAGTTACATTTACCTCAAATTTTGAGGTTGGTGGAGCTCTTGCAGTAGTCTAGGAGGGTTGCTTCCGTGCTCCAATGGGTTCCTTCTCCTTCTCCAAGGTGTTTGGATAATGGGCCAAAAGGGGCACTCAAATGGGAAGTTAGCTCAAATGGTGAACTAGGGTTTCAAGAGTGATTTTGGCAGAGTGAGGATAGGATAGATTGTGGATATGAAATGGGGAGCCTCCATCACCTATTTATAGGTTTTTAGTGGTGGAGTATTGACCTATGGTTTTTGGCACCATATGGTTTAGGGTTTTTGCTTCCTTTTTCCCTCTTTTTCCTCTTTTTGATATTTTTTATTCCCTTTTATTTGATTTTTTGGAATTTAGGGCTCTTTTAGAGGGTTTTTGCTATCTTTTGAGGAAATTTAAATTATTTTTTGGGGAAAAGGGGTTTTTTTGGCCTTTTGGTGGCTTTTTAATGTTTTTTTTTAGGTTTTGGAGGCAAAGATGGTGGGAAAAATAGACAAATGAGTCATGTGGTGAGGGAGATGAGGTAATGAGCCCTTTTTAGGTGTTAAAAGATTGCCCCCTGATGTGTGAGGGTAGGAGCTCATCGTATGGCCGATAGACATCATAGGTCTTTTAGGGTTTTCCTGGGGTGTGGAGAAGAGAAGAAACAGACTAGAGACTAGAACAGTGGTCCCGAAGCGACTACAAAAATTGAAAATACATGACCTCAACAATGGATGAGGCATAATCTCAATATATGGGCGAGGTGGGCATACCCATGCTCGTATCAAGATATATAAAATAATAATGAGGCCCAAAAAGGGGACCTGAAAGATACATGGAGAACTATTGTGTACATCATAAGGGTCCAGAGGGGACACAAATCTGGGACATACTGCCGGTTTGACCATGTCTGAGCTGAAGAATTGATACACCGGAATAATAATAGTGTTGCTGAGTGTGGTACTAGAGGAATTGATGAGCTGTTGGATCATAATGACGGGGAGTCATACCCTCAATGGTACACTGGAATGTAGCTATACTGGGTACTTAAGGAAGCATCTGAGTAGGTGGCTTTTGAATACTATCGCCAACGCAACCCGGATATCCCTGGGAACATATACTTGGGTGTTCCAAAGTGACTCACCAATGTGCTAGAGTCAGGGGAAGTCCAAGGTATTTGACAAATAAATGAAAGGACTAATACCCTATACGAGTCTCAAATGATGCGATGAAGGTGTTGACGTCAGTCATGTGAGAAACAATCATTTAGAGAGGCACTTAGGACTCCTTTCTAGATGATCCATAGCCACTCACCACTGATGGTGATGAGTCCAAGGCACAGGGACCTTTGGGTCTATCCTCTGGAATAGATTAGTTGGCATCGACAGAGGGAGACCTTGCAACTATCAAGGCAATGATGTTTCCTCGATAAGAGTGTGAGGTGAACAACCAGAATGTGATAGTTCTGATAGTGGGATTGACATATTTTGGGGATGGGGAATAATTGGGGTCGCAAAGTGGGGGGGGGGACTCAAACTTCCTTCATTCAGAGTATGATGACATGGTTGGCCTGGTAGCATATGAAACTGAATTTTGAGGGAAAGGGATCATATATTAAGGGATCAATGGATATGACTGTAATGGGAGAGGCTTGGGGGGTCAAACTGATGTATGAGATCCAAAAACTCTTAAGGGTTGCATATCGCAGAATACTCTTAACAAAGGCGACCGTATTGGGGTTGCTTCCATATTGTGGGGATGAGATATGATCTGTTATGGCGCCAGGAGGCACCATTGGGTCCTTCTTCATGTTTTAAGGAGATCAAAGAAGGTATAAAATCGTACTGGCATGTGGATTTATACGAGTCCAGGACAGTTCATGCTCGTGATTGCTTTCATATTTAAGGAGTCTGAAAGCGATAAGATGACTCTGAAGTAATGGGATGGTACCATCGTGTGGATTTATATGAGCCTAGGATAGTGCATTCTCATGGTTGCTTTAAATTTTAAAGAGTCTGAAAACAATAAGAAGACTCCAGGGGGTTTCTTTTCCGTGCGTTAGTATCCAATGCCCAAAAAAGCATAAAAGGATGCAATGGAGAACTCTTCTAGCCGGTGTGACTAGAGTATTCCTTTTATGTAATTAGTCTACCAGGTCCGAAAAAGGGTTAAACTTATACCAGATAGACACCCTTTCAGGTACTTTGACGAGCATGAAAGGAAGCAAGATTGCTCGATGATCTTTTCATTCTTTTAGGAGTCAGAAAAGAGCTTAATAGAAACTCCCTAAGTTCCTTTTTCGTAAAGGACTTTTCCGGCCCAAAAAATGGATAAAATTATACTGAACAAAAAGAATGGCCAAGCAAGGAGAGAGTGTTCAATCAAGGCACATTGACGAGAACTAAGAACAAGGGTTGGGGGGGAACACTGGTGGTGCCTCCTTGCGGGATGGTGAATGGTGGAAAAATAACGAAATAACTGCAGTATGAACGGAGTGGAAAGTTCATGGATATGCTTTCAGTGTCAAAGCAAGTGTAAAGTGATGGCAGTAGATGTGGCATGCAGATCGTAGTTGCGCAGTGGACAGACAAAATGTAAAAAAAAAGGGTTATTATGCCAGCGAGAAATGATCTCAAGCATAATCATGAGTGCGGAAAACTGAATCCAGTGATATAAAAAACATCAAAAACGAATAACAGCCGAGGTGGCATGCAAACTGAGACGATTAGGGGCTGGTAAAAAATGCCCGAAAAATTTGGGAGTGAGAGCGAGAAATAATCTCAAGCATCATCACAGGCTCGAAAAACTAAATCCGATGGTATAAGGAATGCTAAAAAATGATAACGGTCGATGTGGCATGCAAATCGAGATGGCGAGGTGCATGGAAATAATTCCAAAAAAGGGGTTCAAAGAAAATGAGAAATCGAGTCGACCATGCTCAAGGACTCGTCGTTCTGATTCCAGTGGTGGAAATGGTTTGGAAAATGGACTCCGTATGTATCCAAAATGGCTGGATCAAGAAAACGTAAACTGTCTATAAATAGTAAGTGGACCCATAATGCCAAGTGTCATTTGTGCGGTTGACTTTGACAGGAGAGTGTAGTGGGCCAGAGTGGATTTGGAATTTTTTGGCGATCCGATCGGTCGATTTTATTTCTACGAGTTGCAGGTATTGCACTGAACTTCTACTTTTAATGTTTTCTCGATTCGGGTGGGTAGTGGGTCCTCAAGGAGGGTGGTACAGTTATGAGTTGGGAAAGCCCAAGGGCTTTAATACTTTTCGGAGTTGTGAAAGTCAGTTCATACTCTTGTAGGATAATTACCCATTTAGCAACGTGGCCTTGTAGAAGGCAACGATTCAAGAGGTAGATCATGGGGTTGGAGTCGGCGACAACGGTAGTATGACTTGGGAGGATGTAGTGTCACAATTTTTGTACAGAAAAGATGACGGTAAGGGCCATCCTTTCCTCATATGGGTAACGTAGGGGTGGTCCAAACAAGGTTTGGCTGACGTAATAAATGACATGCTCCTAGCGAGCAGCGTCTTCTTGAACAAGGACCCCTAACACGGCGTGGTCGAATGCCGAGACGTAAATGATGAAGTCCTGAGAGAAATCCGGAGGGGAGATCAAAGGGGCTTGCGTGAGAGCATTTTTAAGGGCTTCAAATGCACCTTGTGCCTGTTTGTCCCAAACAAAGGGTATGTGAGTACAAAGCAGACATAAGAAACCATGAACTGTGGTGGCAAAATCAAGAATGAAGCGGCGAAGGAAATTAGATTTCCCCTGTAAGCTCTGTAGCTGCCGGAGCATGCGTGGTGTGGGAATATATAATATGGCTTGAACTTTGAGGGGGTCGACAGCGATTCCTTTGTAGGAAACAATGAAACCTAACAATCGGCCTCCCGAAATGCAAAAGACACACTTGAGTGGGTTCAAGCGGATATGATACTTGAGACAACGCAGAAAAACTTGCCGGAGGTTGTTAAAGTGGTTGAATCGTTTCTTGGAACGTGTTGTGAGATTGTCAAGATTGACTAATAGGATATGAACCAAGTCGTGAAAACAATAGGTCATGGCTCACTAGAAGGTGGCCCCATCATTTTTAAGGCTGAAAGGCATGACCGATAAGAAAAGGTGCCCCATGGGGTGGTGAAGGCAGTCTTGTATTGATCTTCTTTGCGGATCTGAATTTGGTTATACCCAGAGAACCCGTCCATGAAGAATAGGACTTCATGCCCCGTGCATGCATTGATGAGTTGGTCAATAAATGGCATCGGGAAGTTGTCTTTGGGACATGCTTGGTTTAAATCATAGAAGTCAGTACATACCCTAGTGGTGCCTTGTTTTTTGTTAATAGCGATGTGGTTAGAAACCCAAGTGGTGTATGTGATGGGGTAAATGAAACCTGCTGCATGAAGTTTCTCAATCTCTGCTTTAACGGCGGGGAGCTTTGATGGGTGAATGGGGCACTGTTTTTGGTGAATGGGGGGCACATATGGCCACGTGTCAATGTGGTGCTCTATTATAGCGGGGGTCAAGACTAGGCAAAGACATCGTGGAACTCCGGAAATTGTTTTTTGTACTCTCCGATCTCATACTCGGTGCAGGAGGCTCCCAAAGTAATGAGTTCAGGGGCACCGCCTGGGGTAGAGATATCAATGTGGATTGTGGGTGAGATATTGGCCATGTTACCTTCCTCGAAGGCATCGGGAACGGGAATGGGATCTTTAAACCAGTCGACCTTGGTGGGGAGGAAATCTTTGGACTCAACCAAAAATTGGGTGGCTGTGGTGGGGGAGGACTCCTCCGGGAGGAAATAGGAACGATGGTGCATATCCTCCTAGGGGTAATCAGGTGAGATAAGAGCCTTGAGATTTTCCTCATAATTGCAGAAACGTTTTGTATTCAAATCGGTTGACGAGGGGATGCTAGCAGTACAGATCATCCAAATGGTATTGATCTCTCCTGTTGGTGGAGATTCTGGGGCATGGATCTCTTCAATGGTGGGAGGAGACGTCTCGAGGTCCAAGTTATTCATCTCGTAGAGAGCGGCTCTGTAGTCTGGTAGATCAGGGCAGTGATGTGAGTAATGGCCGTAAATGTCGCATATTGCAAAAGGGTGATTGGTACGCAGTGATTTATCGCGAGGCTTAGGGGTAAGGTCGAGTTGGACAATCGGGATGTTGGGGTTGTCGTCAATCATTTGCATGTGCTCTTATAATGCGGGTAAATGTGGACATTGATGGGTATCATGGCCCAACTCATCACACAAAGAGCATTTGGGAGGAGTGCAAAATGGTGGAGGATTCTTAGTGGCTTTAGGCATGGGCAGAGTGGTGTAAGGTTGTAGGCCTCTTCCCCCAGTGTATTTGGCAAGAGGGGGTGGGTTGGTAGAGGAGGAAGGAGTGGTGACACCAGGAGGTGGACGAATAGCAGTGGTGATAGGTTGCACTAGGTGTAAGATGACATTGGGCGTCGGAGGGGAAATGGGAGGTGTGATGTACCATACAGATAGTCCTAAAGTTAACCCCGGGAGGTTTAATGTGGCCATCACCGGAGCGCTTACTACTCCCGAAGGGGGAAATAGGAAGGGGATTGTATGGATAGGTGTGGTGCCGACATGACTGGGTACCAATGGTGGTTGGGGTAGCAAGGGTGGTTGATGGTTGGGTGCTTGTGTATTGTGGGAGAGGGTACATAAGTCAGATATTTCGGTCGCTGGTGATGGGGGTGAAATGGATTGGAATGTGGAAGTCATCTGCTTATCTGAGTAGACTCCGGGTCCTACTGAGGAAACCAACGAGGTAGATGCACTGCGAACAGGGTGTTCAACCATGGGAAGAACATTTTCAGGTGCAGCAGGGGCATTGGGATCGTAATAGGTGAGTTGATCAATCTTGACCACTCATCCTTCATCGGGGAACATCATGGTACGAAAAACAGAGGAGACAATTGCATGCATGGCGTACATGTAACTATGGCCAAGTAAGAGGTTATAATCAAGTTGGGCATTGAGCCAAATGACCGTCATAGGCTCGCAATGCAGTGGTGGATGGCTGGAGAGTAGGGGATCCCAACTTCTGCCAAATGAATGTGGACATAACGCATGTAGAGGCACCCTCATCGATGATGCACCGATGGATTACAAGATTCCGAATGGATATAGAAACTTGGAATGCTAATGTGGAAGGAAGGCATGGTTCAAATTGGTCCAAATGAAAGGCCATCATTCGTGAATCAGTCGGGTCGATAGCATCAATGGTTGATAACAGAGTCTTGCGCTGTGTAGGGCATTTTTTTAAGACCTCTAACGCAGACATGGTTGCGGGAGAATGAGCTAAGTCATCCACAATGTTGTAATTAGACACATTGCGAGCATTGGGGTTATTGTTGATGCGGCGAAGTAGGAAGCAAGGGGCTTTTGAGGCTCTATCTAATGGGGTTGGAGGTATGCGTAATGGTTGATCGGTGGGAAGAGCGTTGGTGGTTTTGTCAGTGGGAGGGGCTTTAGAGGTGGAGCCATATTGGTTCTGGCGGGTTTGAAGGTTGAGATCGGTGGATGACATCATTAACAAGTGATGGGTGCCTGAGTCTAAAGTGGGGTGGGCAGGCACAGCGTATGTGACTTGTTGTTGTGGTGGCGTGGTTCTTGAGGGGGAGCTAGCGATTGAGTGTTCACCACTCCTTGGGTTGGTAAAGGGTTATGTAACACCAAGGGTTGAATTTGAGGTGGTGGGGGGTTAGGTGGCGTCTGAGGGGCCGCATGCCCTTGGCGTTGGGCATCATCGGTCCAGAGTTGTTGTACCCGCTCCAAATGTAAGAAAGCATGTGTGTAATGGCCATAGACCCCGCAAATAAAACAAGGGTGGTTCATTTGTAAGTTAGGGTTTTTAGCTTGCTTTGGAATCCTGTCGAGGTTTTGGTTGGCAGGTGCTGCGTTATTATTGTTTGGGGGATTAGGTGGTTGGCCGCCTTGGTCTGGAGGGGGGTGGCTCACGCGGTTATGTCCTTTTTTGTGGTTTTGTTGGCCTTGTTGGCGTTGGGTATTTTGGTTATGCTGTGGATTTTGTTGCGTGTACCCTTGCCCTTGGGCAGCAGGTGGGTGCTGGGGTTGTGCAGGTATGGGTGTAGGCTGTGGCAGATAATAAGTGGGTGGGGGTGGAGGTGGTGCAAGTGAGGGACCTTGTGGGGGTTGTTGATACATCTATGTGATGGGGGGTTGACTTGCCGCAAGTGCTGCCTGTGGCGGATAATAAGTGGAGGGGGCTTGAGAGGATACAGGAACATGCACGACCTGTGGGTGGTAATATGGTTGAGGTGCAACCGGGGGAACGTAAGAAAGGGATGCGTGGCCGAAGCACTGATGTGGACATGAGTGTCCATGGGAATGGCGGCTATGCACCATGGGAGCATACGAATTGGTTTCTCCAGAGTGGGATGTAGCCATTGAAAGGTCGGGTCCATTACTAGTACGTGTCATGGAAAAGGGTTGGTTATGTGATGCAACATGGCCAATGATGCCATCGGTGGCATGGGATGCCCTCGGTGCATCGTTTCGGGAGGAATCGCCGTGGGGGCCGTCGGGTATAATTTTATATAAGTAACCAGACTAGGCATAGATAAGGTCAAACTGCTAGGCTTTTAGGATGGCTTCTTCCTTGGACCGGGGTCGCTCGGATGCCACATCCTTGGAAATGACGGGAAGGAGAGATTTGAGAAACCAATCTAGGAAGATACGATTATCTAACTTGATTTTGCACAAGCTTCAGTGCCGACGCTACTCATGAATGTGGTCAGTGATGTGGGTGGCCGTATTCTATCTACAAGATAGTAAAATCTCAACTCCCACGTCATAGTGGACAGGTAAATGAAAGAACTGGAAGAAGGTCGATGCGAGGGAAGTAAAGGTGGCATGGGTCCCATGGGGCTACTCTATGTACCACTTGGCTGCAGAGCCAATGAGAGTTCGTTGTAATAGACAGAGTCAAACAGAGTCGTCCACTATGGAGTTGGACCAACACCATAGATAGAAGGACATAATGTGATTTTGTGGGTCTTCAGCTGCCTTAGCCTCAAACTTGGGGATGTGTGATGGGAGTTTGGTAGGCATGTGAGGCCACGTGGGATCGTGTCTGATGGGATCGTTGGTCAATCTAGCTAGGTCAGGAAGGTTGAGACTAGCCATGAATGGAAAACTAGTAGAAGGATGTGACATACTAATGGGGGCAGCCATGGTGGGACTTCTTCCCCCAAGTGTGAGAGCTAGGTTCATGTTGGGGATGTTACCCCCAAATGGAGGAATGAAGGTGGTATGGGAGGGTCCTCCGCCTCCAAGTGTAACGTGAGTTGCGGATGGGGTTAGGTTGGGCATGGTAGCCACTGCAATGGGAATAGTAGCACGAATGGTAGGTGTGGGACCCATCGTGGGCATACCTAAGGTGGATGTGGGTCCCATTGAGGGCATACCCAAGGTAGGTGTGGTTGTGGCTAGTGTGCTCGTTGGGTTCATTGTGGACGTTCCATTGATCATTCCTACAAAGAAGGGGTTGGAGGTCATGCCAGCCATGGGGCTGGTTGGTGCTGTGTAGGTAGGGTTTTCTGACTCTACCTCGGAATTAGATGTGAAACAAGGAGCGTGAGAGTCAAGGGACGGAGCTCTATGGCACCAACGAATAGATTTGAGTGGCGAAGCTCTAGGTCTATGACGAGTGGTGTTGAGTGATGCAACTCTACGTCTATTATGGGTGATGTCAAGTGAACCGTGCTACGACGGCTCGCCCCAGAGGCGCCGAGAGTGTCTCGAGGAATCAATGGTGACAGATGGTGTCAAGTATCTAGGGGTTGTGTCGAGTGAAAAAATGATCAAAAACCCTAATGCAGCCGAGTGTGCAGGAGGAGAGCACAAAAAATACGGCACTTAGGACAACAACCAACTCAAAACGCTTACTGTAACAACTATGCTACAATAAGTGGAGTATCGAAAAAAATGGTCAGAATACCAACAAGCAAACGGTTGCCTAAAAATAAAAATGGTGGACTCACTAAACCAAAGGGAGGTAAGGGAGCATGCAAACACCTAGCTAAATAGTATTCTGATTCGACCAGACATATCCTCTGCAAGGTGATGAAATCCAAGTCAGACAATATGGATAGTAGAACCAAGTGGCTAAAGATATCCCCCTACTAGGAGGGACATCGGGTAAGACAATCCTAGAAGAAAGGAAACTAGGATACCTCATTCATGACATGTCCAGAAAAGGTGAATCTGCAGCTCTTGTCGTATCACCATGTGGGCCTAAAAGGAACACCACACACAAACAATGAGTAGGTATCCTTTGGTTACTGGGTGGATTGCGGTATTCCACTCAGGCCTCCGGAACCAGTCTGGCTACTTCAACCCTCCTAAGGGAGAGGCCCTCTGATAAACTGGTGGAGACCGTGCCAAAACATACTAGGGGGTTTTGGTACCTTAAAGGACAACCACTATGTCTCAAGTGTAAGAGAACGAGGGGTGTTATTTGGATGCCTATCCCCCCTGTCCTACCTAACTACAATATTCTTATGTGTTCCCCAAGTGGGGTTAGAATTTTGGTTGTGTTAAGTAGTGTTTTAAGGCTCACTTGAATTAGGTGACATAGTGTGTGCGTGTGAGGTAATGAACCCAATCAAAAGTGCCACGCGTGGGAAACTTTTTTACCCAATAATAATGCAAAAATTCAACTTGCAACGAAAAATTTTCTTTTTCCAATGTACATGCTTAAACTTAAAAATTATGTAAATGGAATAGAAAGCAAACTGCAGAAAAAGGTTGTAGGTAATTGTGACTATAGACAGAACAAGTGGCTGTGCAGGTGCATAAAATATTACAGAAAAATTTTGGGTTAAAAAAAGGGTAAAAATGCAGAAAATAGATCGTGGGTCTGTGACTGAAATGCACGGCCTGGAGCGCGGCTGTAGGGGTGAACCCTGTGGTCGGATCGCAGGTCTATAGCCAAAATGCACGGTATGGGGCGCAGAAAAAGGGAAGAAAGCTGCGGTTGGATCACGGGTTTTTGGCCAAAATGCACGGTCTGGAGTGCGGCAAAGGGGTAGAAAGCTGCGGTCTGGGCCACGGGAAAGAGGCAGAAAGCTGCGGTTGGATTGCGGGTCTGTGGCCAAAATGCGCGGTGTGAGGCACGGAAAAAGGGCAGAAATCTGCAGTCGGATCGTGGGTCTGGGGCCAAAATGCGCGATCTGTGGCGCGGCAAAAGCGCAGGAAGCTGCTGTCAGACCGCGGGTCTGTGGCCAAAATGCATAGTCTAGGGCATGGAAAAAGGGCAGAAAACTACAATCTGGGCTGCGGGAAAGAGGTAGAAAGCTGCAGTTGGGTCGCGGAAAAACGACAGGAAGTCGCGGTCTGGGCCACGGGAAAAGGGCAGAACGTTGCGATCTTGATTACAAAAAAATGGTCGAAAGCTGCGATCTAGGCCGCGGCTACGAGGAACAGAACCGCGATCTGCGAAAAAAAACCGAACTGGCTGAAGCCACAGCCGAACAAGGAAAACAGAAAAATACTTGCAGAAAATAAAAACTTTTAAATTTTTAACCAGAAATTCAAAGGCCAATAGTGGAGTCCCCAAAAGTGTAGCTAGGGTTTTCACCCTGGCTTGTGCAAATGAGCACCTACTAAGGAGAAGGGCCTCCTTAGTAGTAGTTTAGTAAAACAGTAAAACTTGACAGTAAAACAAGGTAAAATCCAAGCTAACATGTGCATCAACAGAAAGTAAAAAGACAATAATATAATGGGAATTTTTCTTTTGTATCAAAAATGAGAACAAAGTTACATTTACCTCAAATGTTGAGGTTGGTGGAGCTCTTGCAGTAGTCCAGGAGGGATGCTTCTGTGCTCCAATGGGTTCCTTCTCCTTCTCCAAGGTGTTTGGATAATGGGCCAAAAGGAGCACTCAAATGGGAAGTTATCTCAAATGGTGAACTAGGGTTTCAAGAGTGATTTTGGCAGAGTGAGGATAGGATAGATTGTGGATATGAAATGGGGAGCCTCCATTACCTATTTATAGGTTTTTAGTGGTGGAGTATTGACCTATGGTTTTTGGCACCATATGGTTTAGGGTTTTTGCTTCCTTTTTCCCTCTTTTTCCTCTTTTTTATATTTTTGTTCCATTTTTTATATTTTTAAAGGGTTTTTGCTATCTTTTGAGGAAATTTAAATTATTTTTTGGGGGAAAAGGGGTTTTTTGGCCTTTTGGTGGCCTTTTGGTGGCTTTTTGATGGTTGTTTTTGAGGTTTTGGAGGCAAAGATGGTGGGAAAAACAGACAAATGAGTCATGTGGTGAGGGAGATGAGGTAATGAGCACTTTTTAGGTGTTAACAACAATAACCAACAGAGCAAAAAATATATATAACCAAACTTTTTAAGAAATCGACGGATCGACTTGGCGATAGGTTAAATAATCGTTTAGACTAAGATATATATATATATTCACTTGATATCATATATTGAAATAGTTGTATTTGTATAATATTAAAACAGATCTACACCAACCTAAATTATAGCTTATACAAACTCTATCAATGAAGTTCAAATCCTAACAGACAATAAAAGAGATTTGGTCAATTTCTATAATCAAATATACTCGTGCTGAGTTCATAATCCTTTATATATAGTGTTTCCCAGGTCTTGTGCCATCCCAATCAAATCTCCAATCAATCCATAAATACCTATGATTTAGGATCTTGTTTGGTTCTTCAGTTTTAGATTGGATTTGATTAGTAAAGATCTCTTTAGATTTCTTACACATGTTCTCTTTTGCAATTGTGGTGTCCCCTAATTTAGTTAAACTCTCCAAGTGCCTTTTTCTTTTATTTAATAATAAAAAAATAGTTTGTTGTGCAAAGTTTCACTTTGTGTTTTTGAGTTTTAAATAAATCTTACATAAAAATAATTGTCACAATATTAAATCAAAATAAATAATAATGTTTTGGGGTATCACAAAATTTATTTTATTTGATTTCTAGAAAGTATTTAGTTTCTTTGAATATTCAATCTTATGGATTGAAGAACTGGTCTAGTCTAGTTCATTTTCTAGACTTCATATTATTCTTCCTGCATTCTATTGTCTTTAACCATATGAATTCTTTGACTGGTAACTAGTTTAAATGCCTCTAATCTATGAAGTATAGTATATGACTCCATGCCCAATGGATAATGGATTTTGATCAATGATCTATTGTTTTTCTTAATCCAGACACTGCTTTTATCTTTCTCAATCTAGTCTACCTGATCCACCAACATTTCCAAAACCACACCAATATTTAAGATGTGTTGGTCATGCCCTTTCTGCTACTAGAGTGCATCTTTTAGCACTAACATCTTCTGATGTCGTTGACGGGGATGAAGGAACCAAGACATACTTCCTTGGGTTGTACAACAATGAATATATCCAATCTTTGAGGGTGAACAAGGGTTGGTGACATAGTGACTGCGATATTCACTTAGTGACTCCATTGGTTTCAAAATGGTGAATTCAGCTATTGATGAAGTTGCTTCATGTACCAAGATAATAGATTTGGTGGAAGACCCTATTATTCTTGAATATTTTAAAGAATGGATAGGCATTCCTTTTATGATGAATGGCATGAACATGCTTCTTCAATTTTGTCCTCGAATCTAGACTCTTACAACATATCTACTAGGAGGGACACCGGGTAAGACAATCCTAGAAGAAAGGAAACTAGGATACCTCATTCATGACATGTCCAGAAAAGGTGAATCTGCAGCTCTTGTCGTATCACCATGTGGGCCTAAAAGGAACACCACACACAAACAATGAGTAGGTAGCCTTTGGTTACTGGGTGGATTGCGGTATTCCACTCAGGCCTTCGGAACCAGTCTGGCTACTTCAACCCTCCTAAGGGAGAGGCCCTCTGATAAACTGGTGGAGACCGTGCCAAAACATACTAGGGGGTTTTGGTACCTTAAAGGACAACCACTATGTCTCAAGTGTAAGCAAATGAGGGGTGTTATTTGGATGCCTATCCCCCCTGTCCTACCTAACTACAATATTCTTATGTGTTCCCCAAGTGGGGTTAGAATTTTGGTTGTGTTAAGTAGTTTTTTAAGGCTCACTTGAATTAAGTGACATAGTGTGTGCGTGTGAGGTAATGAACCCAATCAAAAGTGCCACGCGTGGGAAACTTTTTTACCCAATAATAATGCAAAAATTCAACTTGCAACGAAAATTTTTCTTTTTCCAATGTACATGCTTAAACTTAAAAATTATGTAAATGGAATAGAAAGCAAACTGCAGAAAAAGGTTGTAGGTAATTGTGACTATAGACAGAACAAGTGGCTGTGCAGGTGCATAAAATATTACAGAAAAATTTTGGGTTAAAAAAAGGGTAAAAATGCAGAAAATAGATCGTGGGTCTGTGACTGAAATGCACGGCCTGGAGCGCGGCTGTAGGGGTGAACCCTGCGGTCGGATCGCGGGTCTATAGCCAAAATGCACGGTATGGGGCGCAGAAAAAGGGAAGAAAGCTGCGGTTGGATCACGGGTTTCTAGCCAAAATGCACGGTCTGGAGCGCGGCAAAGGGGTAGAAATCTGTGGTCTGGGCCATGGGAAAGAGGCAGAAAGTTGCGGTCTGGGCCACGCGAAAGAGGCAGAAAGCTGCGGTTGGATTGTAGGTCTGTGGCCAAAATGCGCGGTGTGGGTCGCGGAAAAAGGGCAGAAAGCTGCAGTCGGATCGTGGGTCTGGGGCCAAAATGCACGGTCTGGGGCGCGGCAAAAGGGCAGGAAGCTGCTGTCAGACTGCGGGTCTGTGGCCAAAATGCATAGTCTAGGGCATGGAAAAAGGGCAGAAAACTACAATCTGGGCTGCGGGAAAGAGGTAGAAAGCTGCAGTTGGGTCGCGGAAAAATGACAGGAAGTCGCGGTCTGGGCCACGGGAAAAGGGCAGAACGTTGCGATCTTGATTACAGAAAAATGGTCGAAAGCTGCGATCTAGGCCGCGGCTGCGAGGAACAGAACCACGATCTGCGGAAAAAAACCGAACTGGCTGAAGCCATAGCCGAACAAGGAAAACAGAAAAATACTTGCAGAAAATAAAAACTTTTAAATTTTTAACCAGAAATTCAAAGGCCAATAGTGGAGTCCCCAAAAGTGTAGCTAGGGTTTTCACCCTGGCTTGTGCAAATGAGCACCTACTAAGGAGAAGGGCCTCCTTAGTAGTAGTTTAGTAAAACAGTAAAACTTGACAGTAAAACAAGGTAAAATCCAAGCTAACATGTGCATCAACAGAAAGTAAAAAGACAATAATATAATGGGAATTTTTCTTTTGTATCAAAAATGAGAACAAAGTTACATTTACCTCAAATGTTGAGGTTGGTGGAGCTCTTGCAGTAGTCCAGGAGGGATGCTTCTGTGCTCCAATGGGTTCCTTCTCCTTCTCCAAGGTGTTTGGATAATGGGCCAAAAGGAGCACTCAAATGGGAAGTTATCTCAAATGGTGAACTAGGGTTTCAAGAGTGATTTTGGCAGAGTGAGGATAGGATAGATTGTGGATATGAAATGGGGAGCCTCCATTACCTATTTATAGGTTTTTAGTGGTGGAGTATTGACCTATGGTTTTTGGCACCATATGGTTAAGGTTTTTTGCTTCCTTTTTACCTCTTTTTCCTCTTTTTTATATTTTTGTTCCCTTTTTTATATTTTTAAAGGGTTTTTGCTATCTTTTGAGGAAATTTAAATTATTTTTTGGGGGAAAAGGGGTTTTTTGTCCTTTTGGTGGATTTTTGATGGTTGTTTTTGAGGTTTTGGAGGCAAAGATGGTGGGAAAAACAGACAAATGAGTCATGTGGTGAGGGAGATGAGGTAATGAGCACTTTTTAGGTGTTAACAACAATAACCAATAGAGCAAAAAATATATATAACCAAACTTTTTAAGAAATCGATGGGTCGACTTGGCGATAGGTTAAATAATTGTTTAGACTAAGATATATATATATATATATATATATATATTAACTTGATATCATATATTGAAATAGTTGTATTTGTATAATATTAAAACAGATCTACACCAACCTAAATTATAGCTTATACAAACTCTATCAATGAAGTTCAAATCCTAACAGACAATAAAAGAGATTTGGTCAATTTCTATAATCAAATATACTCGTGCTGAGTTCATAATCCTTTATATATAGTGTTTCCCAGGTCTTGTGCCATCCCAATCAAATCTCCAATCAATCCATAAATACCTATGATTTAGGATCTTGTTTGGTTCTTCAGTTTTAGATTGGATTTGATTAGTAAAGATCTCTTTAGATTGCTTACACATGTTCTCTTTTGCAATTGTGGTGTCCCCTAATTTAGTTAAACTCTCCAAGTGCCTTTTTCTTTTATTTAATAATAAAAAAATAGTTTGTTGTGCAAAGTTTCACTTTGTGTTTTTGAGTTTTAAATAAATCTTACATAAAAATAATTGTCACAATATTAAATCAAAATAAATAATAATGTTTTGGGGTATCACAAAATTTATTTTATTTGATTTCTAGAAAGTATTTAGTTTCTTCGAATATTCAATCTTATGGATTGAAGAACTGATCTAGTCTAGTTCATTTTCTAGACTTCATATTATTCTTCCTGCATTCTATTGTCTTTAACCATATGAATTCTTTGACTGGTAACTAGTTTAAATGCCTCTAATCTATGAAGTATAGTATATGACTCCATGCCCAATGGATAATGGATTTTGATCAATGATCTATTGTTTTTCTTAATCCAGACACTGCTTTTATCTTTCTCAATCTAGTCTACCTGATCCACCAACATTTCCAAAACCACACCAATATTTAAGATGTGTTGGTCATGCCCTTTCTGCTACTAGAGTGCATCTTTTAGCACTAACATCTTCTGATGTCGTTGTCGGGGATGAAGGAACCAAGACATACTTCCTTGGGTTGTACAACAATGAATATATCCAGTCTTTGAGGGTGAACAAGGGTTGGTGACATAGTGACTACGATATTCACTTAGTGACTCCATTGGTTTCAAAATGGTGAATTCAGCTATTGATGAAGTTGCTTCATGTACCAAGATAATAGATTTGGTGGAAGACCCTATTTTTCTTGAAGATTTTAAAGAATGGATAGGCATTCCTTTTATGATGAATGGCATGAACATGCTTCTTCAATTTTGTCCTCGAATCTAGACTCTTACAACATATCTAGTGAAGAAGAAAATTTTAATTTCTTAAAGAAGCTTCTTAAGGAACTTTAGATAGAATATGAATGCTTGTTAGTTCCTAGAAAGTTCCAAGATATTTATTATCAGAATGATACTTTAGAAATTTTGAATTATCAACAGCGGGAAGATAAAATAGATTGTATCTTCCATGATCAACAAAACATTTTTTCTTCATTGACTATCAAAGAGAAAGATCCATATTCTAACATAAATATTCGCGTTCATTTTTCTAGGAGTGATGAGGAAATTCAAGTTCCCCTAGAACTTTCTAAGCACCATATTCCTGAGTCATTTGTTTAAGGAGTTGATTATATTGTTTAAAAATATTCGTATTCAGAAATATGGAATAATTCTTTAGATTATGATGAATGCAAAGAGAATTATGAACAAGGAAATGAGGTATACATTTTCTATCAAACTATTATTCCTTGTGAGTTTTATGATCTAGTGACAGAATATATGGAGATTTTCGTTAACTCAATTTTTGTATGACTTCAGCACTATGGATATATGTTTCACATTAATTTTGAGTCACATTTTCTTATATCATTATTCATTCTAATATCTCAACACCGACCAGGAATCACATCTCTTAATCAGTTGTTTGATTGGTTGTACTGGACATATCATATTACTTGATCAAGCAGCTGAGCTCATTAGTTTAGAAGTTGTATATAAATAAGCTCATCACAAGAGCATTTGTTCAAGTTCAATTTTTCATCAGTAGAGAAACTGTTTTTAGATATGATTTGGCTTTCCAGTATGAATTTGGTTTTCAACAAGAACAGTGTAAGTTCAGTTTGCAATGTGTTTTTAGCTTGTGGTTGCATTTCAGTTACAAATAAAAATTAGAGATGCTCTTGGGGGAAATGAGGATTATGATAGGTCATATTGTTTCAAGGGAAAAACACACCACAGAGTCAATTCTAAAATTAAATACGTCGTAAATTTTTATTTTTCTTTTCTTTGAAACTTTGACGGAAACCCCAACTTTTACTTTGCCAATGACTTCACTTCGTCGCGCATTTACTTCGCGAAGACTAACTTCGCGGAACTTAACTTCGCACAACTTGACTTCGCATAAATTTACTTCGCACTAAATTTAGTTCACACTTATGCGAAGCTCTTAACTTTGTGAAATACTTAACTTCATGGACTTCTTGACTTGAAGATATTTTTTTTTACTTCGCATAACTTCTTAACTTTATCAACACATTTTTCACTTCGCAGAACTCTTTACTTCCTCGAGTTGACAAGCCCGCTCTTAAGCAACGTTTATATTAACATAATTCTTGCTAAGACATAAGAACTGAAACATTTGAATGAAGTTTACATCTAAGTTACTCCGCATTAAAATAAAACTTTTACCATCGTGAAATATTAGGAAATCTTGATTTCTTTTACACATCGTAAATGTAAACAAAATTTACACAGGTAAATCTGGAGAAGATCTATGACATGCAATAATCAAAATTCTTGATAATGAATACATAAAACTATAGACTTATATATATTACCGCAGTAAATAGGGAACCTTGGCCGCATTGCATAAAGTTGAGATTTTACTTGATCTTTCACAGCTTACAGAGCTTGGGCTCACAAACACATCACGGGCATATTCTTCTTCTCCTTTCTTTCACACATCTCACTATTCCTCGGTGAGTGATTTTCATTTATACACAAACTCTATTTTGCTTCACCTGGAAGCTAAAGAGTTACATTAAAGACTGTAATTAATTTCTACCTAAGAATTTTCACTTGCGGAATGCAAAAACCACTGAATAAATAAAAGGAAGTGTGCACGAAGCCTTCTGGCATAATGACTAATTGTCTGACATCTCTATGACTTTGCGTACTAACAAAAAATACTGACTGAGTGACTAACAGAGCCAACACAAACAACATTTGCAATCAGCTCGTAATTACATTTTTCCAACACTCCCCCTTAATTATGAGTAGATGGGGATCATTAAACAAAAATAAAATATTACAAAATATTTCAGAGCTGAAACATGCTCTATGCATGATGAAGTTCACTGTGTATAACTTGTCACTCCTAGACAACTTCACAGATATTGGAATGTGTCCCTTGCCAATGGTTATGTAAATATGTTTGCTTCCTTATCTTGAGACCTCCAAAATTCTAAACATATTTCTTTGTTATTTATAAATTCTCTGATAAAATGATACCTTGTGTCGATGTGCTTGGTTCTCTTGTGGAACATATGATTCTTTGACAGTGCGATAGTTTAATTGTTGTTGTAGTAAATGGTTGTGGGTTCTTGCTAGTTCTACGACATATCACTTAACATCCTCCGCATCCAAACGGCTTGACATGCAGCGCTTGTAGCTACGACATACTGTGCTTATGCTGAAGAAAGAGTTACAATGGGTTGTTTCTTTGAAGCCCATGATACAACACCTGTTCCTAAATGAAATGTATTCCCATACATGATTTTTCTTTCATCTATACTACCTCCATTGTCGATGTCAGTGTATCCAATGAGTTTGAAATTTTTGAGGTTGAATACAAAATACCAAAGTCTTTTGTGCCACTTACATACATCAGAATTCTTTTACTTGCTTCACAATGAGATTCTTTTGGTGACTCCATGAATCTTGTGATTAAGATGACTCCATACATGATGTCTGGCCTTGTCGCTATACGATACATAAGGCTTCCAACAAGCCTTTTGAATAGTGTAGGATCTACATTGGATCCATCATCATCCTTTCTCAATTTCAAGCCTATTATCACTAGTGTTGGAGTTTTCTTGCAATTTAACATCTTAAATCTATTCAAGACATCACTTGCATATTTCGACTGAGATATAAATATACCCTTTTCAGTCTGTTGGACTTCAATGCCCAGAAAATACCTCATAAGACCCAAATTAGTCATTTCAAATTCACTTTTCATGACTGATCTAATTTCCTCTATGCCAAAATCACCAGTAAATATTAAATCATCTACATACAGGCAGACAATTAGATTATTACCATGCTTTTTTATTTTTGTATATAGTGTTGGATCACATTCACTTCTATGAAATCAATTTTGAACGAGGTAACTGTCAATGCGACTGTACCAAGATCTAGGAGCTTACTTCAAACCATAGAGTGCATTTTTCAACTTGTATACTTTGTGTCATTGCCCTGGAACTTCGTAGCCTTGTGGTTGCTCCATATATAGTTCTTCCTCCAAATAACCATTTAAAAATACAGAATTAATCCATTTGATAAATAGGCTATTTCTTATGTGTTGCGATGGCCAAAACTATTTTGATAGTGTCCATTCGTGTTATCGGTGAAAAATTTTCATTGAAGTCTATGCGAGGTTGCTGTGTAAACCCTCTTGCTACCAATATTCTTTGTGCTTCTCCACATTTCCATCAACATCTTGCTTGGTCTTATAAATCCATTTGATGCTTATCACATCCTTTTTGATAGGAACATCGACTAATTCTCATGTTTGATTATTCCTAATGCATTCTATTTCTTCATCCATGGCTTCTACCCAAACTTTATTTTCGACAACTTCTTCAAATGCTGGTGGATCATTAATTTGAGAAACTAATGCAAAAAATGAGAATTAATTGGGTGTATCAATATCATATATCTCACGCATACTTCTTGTCTTTTCCAAAGTTGTTTATGTCGAACTTCCTGAACTACTTGGCGGAGTTTGTTGCACTCTTGGTGTGCTTGTCAGAGTAGCTTGAACTGCGACTTGTGTAGGAGTTACTTGTGCTGAAACATGTTGCATTATCCTAGGAGTAGACGGAGCTGCGACATTCTGATTTACATGCAGATTTTCAACCACATCTTCTGCGATTTCATCATGTTCGACATGAGACACGATTTTAAGATTCTTCTCTATGGTTCCATACCAAGCTTCATTTTCTACAAAGTAAACATCTGGACTGATAAAAAAAATTCTTGAGACAGGTTCATACAACTTGTATGATTTTGTGTCTTCAGAATACCCAATAAAGATACATTTATGTACTTTGTTGTCTAATTTCCTTCTCAGTTGATCTGGAACATGTGCGTATGCGACACAGCCAAAAACTTTTAAATGTGAAACACTATGTTTCATACATATCCAAGCTTCCTGCAAAACTTTGTTCTTCACACTCTTCTTTGGACATCGATTCATAATGTATACAACAGTTTCCACTGCCTCAACCCAGTATTCATTTGACAGATGCATAGCTTCCAACATACTGCACACCATCTCCATAATGGTTTTTTTTCCTTTCTTCGATACCATTCTACTGCGGTGTATACCTCGTACGGAATTGCCTGTTTATGCCATGATTTTTACAAAAGTTTAAGAAATCATTTGGAGCATACTCACCACCTCTATGTGTTCTTAATATCTTGATGTTGTAACCACTTTTCTTCTCCACAAGCACCTTGAACTGTTGAAAACATCCAAACACATCAGATTTGTGTATTAAAAAATATGCCCAGGTTTTTCTTGTGAAATCATCAATAAATGTGAGAAGGTAAGTGCAACCTTTTATGGACTGTGTTTTTATTGGTCCACAAATATTAAAGTGCACAATTTCAAGTGGTATGCGAGCTCTATATGAGTTTCCGACTAGAAAATTCTCTCTGTGATGTTTTCCAAAAATACAACCTTCACAAATTCTCTCTGTTTTTTCAATTGAAGGAAATCCTTTCACCATGTCCTTCATGTGCAGTAGCTTCAGCCCACCAAAATTCATATGTCCAAATCTGAAGTGCCACAACCAGGATTCATCCATTATTTATGTTTGGAATATTGCCTGTATTTGTATGTCGTCCTTTTCCTTTCTGTCACAGTGCTTGTCTACTTATTTACTTTCTGCCTTGAATGCAGCTCTCGAATTTTCATTATGAACAACCTGAGTTGTTTTTCCTTTTATGCTTGGTCTTATCCTCAATGGAAACAAGTGATTGCTTGTCATCTTCACTTTCTCTATTAAACTATTCCTTGGATATATGTCCTTAATCAGACAATGCTTGCTTGTCATATAAAATCTGTAACCTTTTTCTAACATATGTCCAATGCTCATCAAGTTATGCTTCATACCTTGAACATAATAAACATTAGACATAGTTTTATGCTCCCCCTATTTGGTTAGAATATCAACAGTACCCTTACCCAAAACAATAACTTGAACATTATTTCCAAGTGTGACATCAAGTGGAATTGATTCTTCTAGACTAGAGAATAGGTTTAAATGACCAGTCATATGATTGCTATAGCCTGAGTCTAAATACTATATGTCACTTGGACTTTCTTGGACAACATTGCATTCAATTGGAGATGCACATGCTAAAAACATGGAGCTAGTCGGAGTGTCGGTGTTGCTTGACTGTGTTTGACCTTGCTTTCCTTGGTCATACTTCTTTCACCCGCATTCATATGCGAATTGTCCAAACCTCTTACAGTAATGACATTGAATTTTTTATTTATCATACCTTTGTCCACTTGGATGACTGGGAATATGATTCTAACCTCTACCAACGACATGTGTAGGGTTGTTGCTGTGACCTCCTCTGAAAAAACTTCTTCCTTTTCCTTTAGAGTTTGATCTTCCCCTGCTTCTTCCATGACTTATGGATGAATGTGCTACAAATGCACCTTCTAATAATGTATTTGATATGCTAATTCTATGTCATGATTGATGAGTGAGGCTTGCAACTCATCAATAGTAAATTGGGATAGATCTCTGTTTTCTTCTAGGGTCACAACTAAAGATTCAAAATTATTTGGAAGAACTCTACGAATTTTTTCAACAACTCTTTGGTCACTTAGATTTTCTCCATGAGACTTTATTTGATTAATCAAACCAATAAATCGACTATAAAATCATTCTATTGACTCTGTTTCTTTCATTGACAGAGATTCAAAATCTCTTCTAAGAATTTTTAGTTTGGTAGTCCTTACCTTGTTCAAGCATTGATAGGAAGTTTCCAGTGTGTCCCATGATTCCTTAGTTGATGTTGTTGTTTCTACTCTTGGGAGTATGGATTCATGTGTTGCTTGATGTATGTAGAATAATGCATTTCCATATTTCTTCCTATGTTCCCTCAAGACATCCTTGTCAACTTGTGTGAGATTGTTGTATGTTGTTAGATCTGTTGGTTCTGCATATCCATTTTCAACTATTTCCCATACATCTTGACCTCTGAACAAAGATTTCATAGTTAGAGACCAATATTCATAATTTTTTCCTGAAAAGATTAGATTTTGCAAATTACCAGAAGTGGAAGCCATTCTTAACTATAATTGCTTTTCCCTTTTTTATAAATAGAAATTCTTTTCTCCATAAACCAAGCTCTGATACTAGATCAGAGGAAAAACACACCGTGGAGTCAATTCTAAAATTAGCTACACAGTGAATATTTTTTTTTCTTCGCTTTGAAACTTTGATGGAAAGCCCAACTTTTACTTCGTCGAGCATCTACTTCGCGAAGATTAACCTTGCACAACTTAACTTCGCATAAATTTACTTCGCACTAAATTTACTTCACACTTATGTGAAGCTCTTAACTTTGCCAAATGCTTAACTTTGTGGACTTCTTGGATTGAAGATACTTTTTTTACTTCGCATAACTTCTTAACTTTATCAACACATTTTTCACTTCGCAGAAGTCTTTACTTCATGGAGTTGACAAGCCCACTCGTAATCAACCTTTATATTAACATAATTTTCGCTAAGACATAAGAACTGAAACATTTAAATGAAGTTTACGTCGAAGCATTAAAATAGAACTTTTACCACCCTAAAATATTAGGATATCTTGATTTCTCTTACATACCGTAAATGTAAACAACATTTACACATGTAAATCTTGGAGAAGATGTGCGACATGCAATAATCAACATTCTTGAGAATGAATACATAAAACTATAGACTTATATATATTACCGCAGTAAACAGGGCAACTTGGCCGCATTACACAGAGATGATATTTTACTTTTATCTTTCACTTCTTACAAAGCTTGGTCTCACAAACACATCGTGAACATATTATTATTATTTTTTGTTTCACACATCTCACTATTCCTCTATGAGTGATTTTCATTTATACATAAACTTAGTTTTGCTTCATTTGGAAGCTATAGAGTTACATTGAAGACTATAATTAATTTCTACCTAAGAATTTTGACTTGCTGAATGAAAACACGGCTAAATAAATACAAGGAAGTGTGCACGAAGCCTTCTGATAGACTCACTGACTGTGTTACATCTTTGCAACTTTGCGTACTAACAAAAAAGGCTGATTGAATGAATAACAGATCCCGTGCGAACTAGATGCGCAATCATCTCGTAATTACATTTTTCCAACATTTTCCAGGAATAGCAATGGAGAATAAATGTTGCGGATTGAGGTTTCAAAGACATGGATAAATAAAGGCACATAGCCTGTGTGTTCTTGAAGCCTCAAAACGGGACTCCATCCTCAATGGGAACCAGATGTTAATACGGAATTTCAAAATGTTGTTGAAAGCTCAAAATCCATCTTGCTATTCAAAATCCCCAATTACATTCTTGTTTATTTTTTCTCGACCACTTGAACATTATAGTTTTAAAATCAATTTTGATGATTTTACCATAATTTTTATTTTTTGGAAAATAAAAATATATTTACCCAATCTCCAAGTAATCAAGAAATATGTCACTAAAATCCATTAAACACTGAAAGCTAAGGCATCAGGATAACACCATTCACATAGTGCACCAAGGAGGGAGAGTTTATCGAGATATGCACCATTAGCTGTCGACATGACTTCAACCTGCAAAACTAAAACATCCAAATTTAAAGATTAGCATCAATGGTCATGGAGGGCTCAAATTAAACACTCAACATGACTGTGAATGTTGAGTGCACACACAGTAAGCAGAAAAATGTCAAGGGTTGCAAGAGAATTTCAAAAGCTAGGCGACAAATTGAAGTTTCCAAATGTCAAGTGCAACCACGAGACCACACGTGCCGAGTTCCGAATGTCAAGTATTAAGGGTATTTCTTGTACGTAATAACTATCATGATGATGGGTCATTTGGGAAGAGATTTCACTTTTCAGTTATTACACCCAAAATCTACTCATCATAAGATTCAGTGTATACACCCCTAAAGGTACCTTGGCTAAGTAATCATCTGGGAGGATTTGTACTCAGTTGTGCAATATTTTGAGAGGTCGTCGCAAGTTGCACTCATGCAACATGCGACGTCGCAACTTGCTCCATTGCAGGGTGCGACGAGGTCAGTTAATGGGAAAAAATAGCTTATTCGAGATCCTTCTCGAAACTTGCTCATTTGGGGGCTTATCCCTGACCTCTAGGGGAGCTGGTACTCGACTTCTAACTCTTTGGGAGGATCCCCTATCTCTCTCCTACCATCTCTCAACTTGTCCTATCTATACCCTATCCACTTAGTCCTATATAAGTGATGCTCACTCCCATTCCAAGGGGAGGAAGCCTATGGTATCTACATGCTGGTGAAATCACTCTTAAGACACCTCCATTCACCTATTGGAGAACTCATACTTCCTTGGAAGGATATGGCAATTGACTTGGTCAGAGAAGGGCTACAGCATTAAGTTTTGGTTGTGGATCTATATCTCTATCATGTACTCCTCTATTTATAGTAATACAAATGCTTTCCACCAATATTGTTCATGTATGCAATGATATTGAGTAGTTTACCTACTTAACTATTTACTTAGATCTCTTATTGTATAGATGTCTTTTACTGGTTTCTCTTGTTTCTGTGTCTTGACAGGTCTTCCAGGTTGGATCTGAAGACCGTGAGACGTGGAGCAGCATTAGGGAGAAAGGATTGCGAAGTAAAATGTAAGACATCTAGTACTCGATCATTAAGTAGATCTAGGAAATACATTAGTAATATGTTCTATTTTCTCTAGACTCACTTTGAGCTAGGGAGATCATGCTCGTGTCTGCTCGAGTGGATTGTCTGACAAAAAATATGGAGACCATACTGGGGAGTATATAGAGTTTGTTTAGTGGTCGTTAATCTGAGATTCATTTTCAATTGATTACTTGACACAAGCCTTTTTATTTCTTCCATTTACTTCTTGGGATTGATTTCACTATCAGATCTTCGTATTGAAGACTCTGATCTACTTCCTCTGAGTTTATACTACTCATTTTCAAGCCTCTTTATGGTTCATTGTTGAGAGATCTGATTCATTTTTGTATCTAGACATCGCCTGTCGCACCTGGGTAGTGGAAACAGAGCAACACTGTGTCATTCCTGGCATTTGTTCTTCACCTGTTAGTCACCCATCGCATCCTTTGCATTTGGTATACTGCGACATTGTCGCACCTGTCGTGAAGGAAAAATGTGACGTCACACTGTGTGTAAGGGCAGAGTGCACCGATGTGTCAAAAATTGGCATGTAGGCATCCCTTCCCTCATTTGATAGTTTGAACCTTGGTGTGATGTATGAACTCCCTTTGTGCTGCAAGATCCAGCCAAAGACCCAATTTATGATTTGTGTGTTGAGAGTTTGGTTTCATTTGGATTTACTTTGGGTTCCATATTGGACAAGTTTGAGAGTCGATAGTGGTGGATACTCTTGTCTCATCCACCTTCATCCATTTGCTCTTGCATTCCCTTCTTTCAATCCCTGATCTGATCGTCCCATTAGATCAACCTCCATACCTCATTTACATTTGCTTCAAGCTTTGCTTGATATTGTTTGATTTTGAGTCTTATGCGTTTTCAGCTGACTGAGTGCTTGTCTTTTCTTGAGTTTTCTAAGTACTGAATGTTGCAAGTAGTGTTTTCTTTTCAGTCATTTACGTCTAAGAGCAGAGTTTCTATCGAGTTATTGCTTTGATACATCCATTGAAAAATTAAAAGTGCTTCTTTCCCATTGTTTCTCAAAACATTATTGAAGAAAGATCATTGTACATTGGGATGTTTTGAAAAATTGAATAAATGAATGATCTATTGTGTTTTTCTCGAATTATGAATCACTCATTCTCTTGAAAGGCTCAAGTATGTTTCGATTTTTGCAAAGATTGATTCCATGCTAAGGAAAGATATACATATTTTTAATTATTGTTGCTTTTAGATCATCGAAATTGAAATTGAAAAGCTTGCATATTTCATTTCAGAATCCTCTCTTTTCATCACGTAGGGTCATTTTACTTTGAAAAGGAAAAGAAAAGAAAAAAGTTGTTTTGATTTGGTTTAGTAGTGTTGTACTTTTGCGTTTTGCATAAAAGGAAAAGAGTACTTTTATTGTCAAGTTTTGTTTGAATTGGGATTGTGTTGCATTGATTTTGTTGTGGAAATACTATTGGAAAAAGGTTTCTCCTTCCCATAGCTAGAATTCATTGAAAGAAAAGAATATTTCGTGCATGTAGCTAGGAATTGCAATATGCTTCCGATTATGTACTCACCTCATGCATTCACCTAACCATCCAAGATAAAATTAATGGTAGAATTAGGTAAAAATGTTAGCAACTTGTGTCTAAGTTAGAGACGTGTTCCAGCATCATTAAGCATGGCAGCTGTCGTTATTTGCTAGCACTGTATCTCGGGGGTATTGTAGTCTTCCACGTACATCGGTATATCGAGCTCCTTCACGTACCCACCAAGTACCATAATCCGTACTTGGAGTATATCGAAGGGTGTATCACGTACTCGGTAGTATATCAGAAGGTCTCTTTCCAAACAGTTGTGCATTAGAAAGCCCCACTACGGATTTGAGCTCCCACGTACCTTGCATATATCGGAAGACACCATTCGGATTCCTGAAACCAACTAAATTAACCATTTGGCAGTCTTGGCAAAGCAATAAACGGATAACAACACTCGGGGAGATTAGCATGCACATACTGTCCAGGTAATCGGGTATGCAGGCAAGGGTACGGTCCCAATCCTCCTTGTCTCATCATATTGTTGGACCCTGCAGTATATCGTGGTTTGCGATGCCTTGATAATCACGTCAGGTTCCAGACTTTTGAATCCACTCTGTCACATAAGTTTGCTTTTTGCCTTAGTTTGAGTAAGTTTTTATGGACTGCTTTTCTTTTAGCATACCTTTAAGAGAAACGTTGTTTCGGCCTTTCTGGTTCATTTTCCTGATACTCTGGCGGATTTTCCCTGCAGAAGATCCCGTAGGATCTTGAACTTACCACCCAAATATCCCCTTAATCTGGAGGTTATTTCAAGGGTAAGAATGGATCAGCATAGCACGGTCATAGTCATTGAAGTGGAAAACCCCAATTTGAATGTTGGAGGACTTTTGTTTCCGCCAAATTCACCTACCTCTCATCCCCCGTAGGATGAAGAGGCACACACCCCCACTTCACGAAATCTTTCTCCCATTTTATGGGGAGAACCTGGATCATTGGAATGGATAAACCAACCCCGGGACGACCCTACCGTAGCTATTATTCCTTCAACAACTTACTAAACATCTTCTACAGAACACCCAGTGGCTCATTTTTCCATCTCATCCTCACCCACTAAGACTACCCCGGAGGACACTTTAGCCTACTTTCGTGGCCAATTGGCTCACTTTCGTTCTATGGCTGAAGAGTTTCGGCAGTAAAGTCTCCAAGGAAGGGTACAAGACCCATCGTTACCTCCTTACCGAGACATCCCTGATCATCCGATATCTTTCGGATCACCTGAAGTACCCCTCCACGAGACCGCTAATAAGACTGGTCAACCCTCGTAGGAGTCTAGTCCTGAGCCTCAAGTGAACCAACCGGTGAAGGGGACAACAGTCCAACACACCTGTCAATACCACAATCATTTTACCAGTTCCTCCCCCACCTCAAAATTCAAGGGGAGGATACTCTATCCCTCCGGATTATCTTATTGGTAATGCTATTACTACAGTAGCTAGTCAACAACCTACGTTGTTTCAACCTTTGAATAGTGGCCAACCTACTATGGCTGGGGGGAAACCCTCGTTTCCTAACAAGGAAAAAGGCAGTGGAATCCCCAACGGACCTTCCCAACCCGCTAGACCATCCACCATGGGACTATCTCATGTTGGGGGGGCGTCCAATGTAACTCAACCCTCATGGAGTCAAGCGTTTCTAGGTTCGATTAACACTGCGCTGGGCCAATCTAATCCTGGAAATGCACCATACGGGATACCTTATCCCAAGAATCCATACACCTTATGGGGGAAACAACCTGTGTTGCAACACGGACCCCAACTGACTATCCCCCAAGTACCACCACCCCCGATCGGCCCTCCCCCACCCCCTGCAGGAGGTGGTGAGCCCCTACCTAACCTTGGTGGAGGTCCACCTCACTTTACTTACAACTTCTATCACCCTTCTGGTGGTGGCGGGAATGGTCCACCACCCCCTACGGGCGGAGGCAGCGACAGACCACCCTATCATGGTGGTGGAGGACATTTCCCCTCGGGTAGTGGAGGTGGTCCACCACCCCCTTTAGGAGGAGGCAGTGGAGGACCTAATCTTCATAGTGGTGGTGGTGGTGGTGGAGACCCTCATCCTTCCAGCGGTAGAGGTTGTGGGGGCCCCCATCCTTCTGGCGGTGGAAGTGTTCCACCACCCCCTCCAGGTGGAAGCAATGGTGGGCCACATTATTACGGTTATGGACCCATACCTCCTCCCGGTAGTGGTGGCGGACCTCCACCCCCTCCCAGTGGTGGAGGTGGACCCCCACCTTATTGGAATGGACCACCTTATGGTGGCGGACTCCCTTACGGTCCAGGAAGAACGCCCCCCTATGGTCAGTTTGGTCCTTACACGCCTTATCCGTATTATCAATATGCGCAGCCTAACCCACAGCTTCCCTTCCTAGCTACTTTGGACCTACGTAACCTATCCCGTGTAACCAACAATCCCATTTATCATGGATCTAACTGGCCACCAATTTCGGTGAAGCTTCCGTTTGATATCCCCAAATTTGATGGCAAGCTGGGTGAAGAGCCTAAAAACTATGTGATGACATACCACTTATGGTGTTCATATAATTCCTTAATGGACGATTCAATTCATCTTAGATTGTTTCAAAGGTCCCTCACCGGTTCGGTTTCTAGGTGGTACATCGAGTTGCCACCCCACTCGTTTCCTAATTTTGGCTCTCTTGCCATGAACTTTTTGACACATTTCCAGCTGCCCATACAGTATGAGACTGGTACTGAGCTTTTAACCTCGCTCCGTCAAAATACCGCCACTCATATTTCGGATCATATCCACCAGCGGCGAATGAGATGACGTTTCATTAAAGATCCTATTCCAGATCATCTCCTAGCAGACTGGTTTACAAAATCCCTCATCCCTACCATAGCAAGAGATATTACCATGCGAGGGTGCTGTCACCGAAGAACAAGCCATCGTGAGTGCCCATATGCTAGACCTAGTCTACACTCAATCTGGCACTCTATTTGATATTCTACCTAATGCACCCCGCGACATTAATGACCCCGCAAAACCACATAAGGGACTCCAAACCGATGGAATCATTGGATCCCTTAACACCCAGCCTGCTTCTAGTATTGTTAGATCATCCAACCTTCAAGGGTCTTCCCCCTTACCAACTCAGCCTAGACACAACGCCACCAAATATACCACTCTTGCTCTAAGTGAAGAGGTCACTTTTTTTCAATCCGCTTCATCTCAGAAGTCTAACGGCATAAAGAAGAACAAGGGGAAACCCAAAAAGTCTTCTACCTAGCAGGAACAAAGGAGCACTCCGGACGATACCAAGCAGAAACAAAAGCTAAAGTATACCTGTTTACTATGTGGAGATGACCATTTCTCCAAAGAGTGTCCCCATAGAGATGAAGTACAAAAGTTTCTTAGGGGTAAACCAACTTCCGCAATCCTCAATGATCCATTTCCTACTCAGAACCAGCAAATGATTGCTCGAAACCTGTAATGTCCCCATTCAAATAATTGCATAGTAAGACAATCCCATCAATCCTACTAGTTTCCTAGGTTGGATGGGAACATGTGGAATTGTAATAAGGAAGCTAATAAATGATGTTTAGATATTAGAAGGGTTCAAGTATTTAATAAATATGCTGAATAAATAAATTCAAGAGAAATTCTAGGTGGCAAGTGGTTTTGGAGACATATGGAGAGTGTGGGACCCACACTAGCTTGATTTTTCAATGACACATGGCATCTCTCTCTTGCCAATTCGAATTCATGGGAAGGTGAACACTCTTGGGTGAGTTGGTAACTCATAACAAATGGCATTGAGCATCTTAGGTCAATTTGGGATGGATTGGTAACCTCCATGGAAGATAAAGAGTCAAATTGGATGTTTGTGGACACTTGGGCTAGATTCCCTAGCCCCTATGACACCAATGATGGAGAATCTATGACAACTATGACAAATTACAGACCTGGAATCTGACATATGACCATTATGACATGCCATCCCCAAAAATAGGCTCAAGGAAGGTGCTCATGGGAGTGGAAGAAGTCAAAGAGACTCAAATTCAAATTTGGGAGAAGATGGAAGGTTGGAACTAGGAGACAAGTGGAAAATGTGAAATATTTCCTAAGTGGAAATCTCTTGAAGCTATTGAGAGGATTTCGACCCTTAGAAGGCTAATTTTGGTTATAAAATGTAGAAATAAAGTATGAGAATGGATTTTGATGATTTGACAAAAGTTGCATATGTGAAGAGAGAGCTAGTGGATGACTAGTTTCTTGCCTTAGCCAATTTCGAGGGTGAAAGATTCCCATCCAGGTTGGTGTTTGGAGAGGCCACTTAGGTCTTTCATGGATATTTAATGGAGTTTGTATTTGCAATTATCAGCTACAGGAAGTTTCATGGTTTGTTTTAGTGCAACACTTCTTCTCCACCATTTCCATTTTTGAAGGCATATTCATACTCCTTGAGGGATTGCGCTTTAGGTGAGCTCTTGTACTCATTGGGAGAGATTCATATGATATTTTTATGATTTTAATATCTTCATATCCTCTTTTATTCATATTCATAAAGTATCAGGTCTAAATACCCACGGTTTGTATGCAAAAATATTGATTAATGAGCAAACAATGTCCATTTCCCCAATGCATTGATGTATGACACTGTAATGTTGATTATTTTGAATGGATGGATGATTATATGATATATTTGTGATCAATATACTTCCATGTATGTATTCTACAAGTTTCATGTACTTTACCTGAGCATTTGAAGCATTTTTACTCAGTTTAGTTGTATTGGGAGGTGAAATAGTGCCATTTCACCAAGGGTCGAATTGGGAATTTTTATAGTTGAATGGGAGAGGGTGAGAACAGTTTTAATAATACATTAATGGTGCATATGAGACCTTAATAACATAATTAAAAAATTACATACCTATGTTCATAAATTTGAGGGATTTTAGAGGCATTTGGGAGGCCATTTTCAGTGTTACCCCGGGGGGATTTGATACACAAATTACTAGTCAAAATTGCATATATTGGTTAGAATATAAATCAAGTTTTATAAAGTCTTTGGAGGACCATAAAACATACTTGAACCTAATATTCAATTCTAAATATCATTCATACACTCATACAAAATATTTGGGAGCATTTGGGTTGATTTGGAGGTCAAAACAGTAAAACTAGTCAAAGGTCGAAATTGGGAAAAAAGTGGAAAATTGAGAATTTTCTTAAAATTTTAGAAAAGGGACATTACAAGTGGTATCAGAGCATGGTATTGGAACCTAATGGTATTAACAATAATCTAAACAAATAAACCACCACCCTTTGAATCAATAGTTGAAGAATGTTTGGTTGAAGAAGAGATAGTAGCAAAAAAAGAGTTTTTTTCTAAAACAATGGGTAGAGAGGAGGAGGAAAAATTAAGACATAAGGAGGAATTTATTGAAGCCTTAAAACCATGTTTTGAAGGAATTACCATGGTTATGCTAGAGATGAATAAAAAAATGATGAAAAGTTTTGAATTGTTGGGTAGCCAACTTTCAGGCAAAGGGATGATAGGAGATAACAGTGGTTCACATTCAGAGGAAAGGATAAATGGGAGTGAGAATATTTTTTCAAGAACGGGACCACATAATAGACCTGATGATTTCCAAAGCACACAAAGGCATACTGCACCTAAATTTCTCACACACAAAGAAGAGCCGAATATTGAGGTGGATTATAAGAAACTAGTAAATGAATGGAATGATTTGAATGAAGAGTGTAAAAGAGGTGTACCACTCAGTGACTACATGGATGCTATACAAAAAATTAAAAGGAGGGAAGACAATAGGAGTCCATTCAAAAACAAAGAATTAAATAGTGCTATTGGAAAAATGTCACTTCCTACTTTTGATGGTTCTTCTCAAAATTCTGCTAACACTTGGGTGCAAAAATTCGATGTATATTTTCAGCTGAATCCTATGTTGGAAGAGGATGCATTAAAAATGGTCATTTCGCATTTGGAAGGAGATGCCAATGAATGGTGGTTTCATGGGATGAAGACATTGGGTCATAATCAAGTTAAAACATATGGAGAATTTGTTGACAGGGTACTAGAAAGATTTGAACAAAAAGATCCAGAATTGCCTTTCAAAGAACTAGCTCAATTGAAGCAAACTGGGTCCCCTACTGAATATATGTTGGAATTTCAAAAATTATCAGTCAAGGTGGCTGATGTATCTATGAGAAGATTAGTATTGTTGTTCACTAAAGGTTTAGCTGAACCCCTAAGAGGTTTGGTCAAAGACGACAAGCCAACTACATTAAAATATGCAATGAGCTTGACTAGGGATCTCCAAAATGTGCTTCCTAGAACGAGATTTCCTCCCAAGCCTAGCTACAAATTTGAAAAGAAACCTTGGAAAAGGGATGGATATGATAAGAAACCTTGGAAAAGAGAGTCATTTGAAAGGAATACAAAAGAATGACTAAACAAGGATGAACTTAGAAAAAAGAAATTGTGCTATACATTGTTCCAACCATGGATATCAGGGCACAAATGTACTAAAGGAAAGGCTCAATACATAGAAGTATTTTCTGATAATGAGGGGTATGATGGGGGCATGGATGAAGATGGACATATTTCAGATCAAGAAGAGGCATATGAGACAGCATTAGAAGAGGAAAGACAAGAAGAAAATCAGCCTTCTCCAGACAAAGCAAGAATGGCAGTACTTTCAGCAGTACCTCGCTATCATACTATACGATGCAAAGGTGTGGTACAAGGACAAAGAAATTCAGTTTTGGTAGATGGAGGAGCCACCCATAAATTCATTGATGCAGAGATGGTGGAGAAAATAAATATATCTATTGAACCATTTGATGGCTTCACAGTTGTCATTCCCGGTCACAACACAATGCAATGCAAAACATGGGATCCAAAGCTGCAAGTCACCATAGGTAACTATACTTTTGTTGATAGTTTTTATGTGGTTGATGTTGCTGATACTAATGTGGTTTTGGGAGTGCAATGGTTGTATTCAATAGGAGAGCATACAGTAAATTATCAAATTCCTGAAATGAAATTCCAAGATTCAAAAGGAGAACAAAGAGTTGTGAGAGGGAAACACACTTATCCAAATCAAGTAGTGACTTGCAATAGTATGAGATCTATATTGAGGCATGGGGATATAGAATGGGGCATTGAATGTCATATTACATCTCCAAAAGCCAACTATAAATATTTTTGAACACCCAAAGGAGATAGAGAAACTTTTGCAAAAATATGAAAAGGTTTTTAGAGACCTTCCACATGGTAGACCACTGGATAGGGGGGTTGAGCACAGTATTATTTTGGAGGAGGGTACTTCACCCATTCAGATACCACCTTATAGATGTCCTAAAAATTTCAAAGATGAGATTGAAAAATCCATCCAAGAACTCCTAGAGTTGGGACTTATTAGACCAAGCTCTAGCCCTTATGCTTCTTCAGTACTGCTAGTGAAGAAAAAAGATGGAACATTGAGAATGTGCATAGATTTTAGAGACTTGAACAAAAAGACTATTAAGAATAGGTATCCTATTCCTAGGATTGATGATCTTATGGATGAGCTACATGGGGCCAAATACTTCTCAAAAATTGACCTTATATCAGGGTATCACCAAATTCGAATGAAAGATGAAGATGTGCAAAAGATCGCTTTTCGATGTCATTTTGGCCACTTTAAATTTCTTGTCATGCATTTTGGGTTAACTAATGATCCAGCCACATTTCAAGCATGTATGAATAGGATCTTTTGCAAGCAACTAATAAGTTTTCTTTTGGTTTTCTTTGATGACATTCTCATTTACAGTAAAACATGGGAAGAGCATTTGCAGCAGTTAGAGATTGTGTTGAAAATTTTGCAAGAAGAGTCCTTATTTGCTAAGTTATCAAAATGTGAATTTGGGATGAAAGAACTACTATAGCTTGGGCACATTATTGGGCAAGAAGGAGTGAAGGAACACATGGAAAAAATCAGGGCTATCTTGGAATGGCCATCACAAAAAAATATTACCGAATCGAGAGGCTTTATTGGCATATGCACCTACTACAGAAAATTTGTGAAAGGGTTCTCCAAGTTGACTTCTCCACTCACTGATTTGACTAAGAAGGATGCTTTCAAGTGGGATGAAGAGGCTTAAAAGGCCTTCCAAAAAATGAAATAGGTAATGAATAGTTGTCCCGTACTTGCACTTTCTGATTTTACTAAACCTTTTGTTGTGGAATGTGATGCTTCAGGTGGAGGAATAGCGAATGTCCTAAAGCAAGGCCAACACCCCATAGCCTTTGAGAGCAGAAAGTTGTAGCCTCATGAAAAAATTTACTCCATCTATGATAAAGAAACGCTGGCCATTATGCATCCATTGGCCAAATTCAGACAATACTTGGAGGGCAGCAAGTTTGTGGTGAAAACTGACCACAATAGTCTAAGACACTTTCTCACCCAAAAAGATCTAAATGAAAGGCAACAAAAGTCGGTAAGAAATATTCAAGCTTATGATTTTGATATTGAATATGTCAAAGAAAAGAATAATATAGTAGCAGACGCTTTGTCAAGAAGACCTTCTTTTTCTCTCATGGACATTGCCAAGGATTGGAAAAACATGCTACTATTTGAATATGCTAAAGACAAATTTGCTTGTGATGTGTTGGATGGAATCAAAGGGGATGATAAATATAGGATTTTGAATGGGCTGATATATTATAAGGGAATAATTTATTTATTTCACAAATCGAAGCTCAAGTACCGAATTTTGCAAGAAGCACATGATTCCCCACTAGCGGTCCATCTGGGGATCTTCAAAACTTATAGACAGTTGAGGCAAAGATTATTTTGGAAGGGGATGAAGGAAGATGTTCAGAACTATGTGAATGAATGTAAAGTATGTCAACAAAACAAATCAGAACTTACATGTCCAGCCGTCCTATTACAACCCTTGCCCATTCCGGAGCAAAAATGGGATAGTATCTCCATGGATTTCATCACCGGTTTGCCTAAATCTTTGGGTAAGGATTGCATCTATGTGGTAGTTGATAGGTTGAAAAAATTTGCTCATTTCTTTGTTGTTACATCATATTTTAGTGTTGCACAAGTGGCTAATATTTGTTTCAAAGAAATCTTCAGATTGCATGGGCTCCCCAAGAGCATTGTCAGTGATAGAGATAGTAGATTCATGGGTGCATTTTGGCAAGAAATTTTTAGATTGGTAGGCACTCAATTGACTCCAAGTACCAGCTATCATCCACAAACTGATGGACAAATAGAGAGGGTAAATCAATGGTTGGAAGGATACCTAAGAAACTATGTGGGAGAGCAACAAAAAGCATGGAAAAAATGGCTACACTTGGGTGAATTTTGCTACAACACCACTTATCATATGTCAATAGGAATGTCTCCTTTCAAAGCATTATATGGTTATGATGCACTTACATTTTCTAAAATTATATTTGGTGATAGTAGAGCCCCAAAGGCTAAAGATTGGGTGGAAGAGAGCCAAGAAATTTTAAAGCTCTTGAAAGACAATTTGCAGGTTGCTCAAAATAAAAAATAAAAACAATATGCTGATAGACATCGAGAAGAAAGAACCTTTCAAGTCAATGATTTAGTATATTTAAGATTGTAGCCATATAAACAAACATCTCTAAAAAAGAATGGAGCAGAAAAATTAAAACCATGGGACTATGGGCCATACAAGGTAGTGCGGAAGGTTGGAGAAGTAGCATATGAACTAGAACTTTCGGAAGGGAGTAAAATCCACAATGTATTTCATGTTTCCTATCTCAAGAAAGCCCTTGGTCAGAAAATCATCACTTCAGAAATACTTCCTCCATTGGATGATGAAGGTCATCTCACACTTGTTCCGGAAAAGATTTTGAAGACATGGGAAAGAAGGTTGAGGAGTAGAATTATCAAAGAATATTTAGTGCAATGGAAGGAATTACCAAATGAAGATGCCACATGGGAAGAGGAGAAGATTTTGCAGCATCCAAATTTGAAATTTCTTGAGGACAAGCAATATTGGGTGGGAAGGACTGTAATGTCCCCATTCAAATAATTGCATAGTAAGACAATCCCATCAATCCTACTAATTTCCTAGGTTGGATGGGCACATGTGGAATTGTAATAAGGAAGCTAATAAATGATGTTTATACATTAGAAGGGTTCAAGTATTTAATAAATATGGTGAATAAATAAATTCAAGAGAAATTCTAGGTGGCAAGTGGTTTTGGAGACATATGGAGAGTGTGGGACCCACACTAGCTTCATTTTTCAATGACACATGGCATCTCTCTCTTGCCAATTCGAATTCATGGGAAGGTGAACACTCTTGGGTGAGTTGGTAAGTCATAAAAACATGTCATTGAGCATCTTAGGTCGAATTGGGATGGATTGGTAACCTCCATGGAAGATAAAGAGTCAAATTGGAAGTTTGTGGACACTTGGGCTAGATTCCCTAACCCGTATGACACCAATGATGGAGAATAAATGACAACTATGATAAATTGCAGACCCGACCTCTGACATATGACCATTATAACATGTCAGCCCCAAAAATAGGCTCAAGGAAGGTGCTCATGGGAGTGGAAGAAGCCAAAGAGACTCAAATTCAAATTTGGGAGAAGATGGAAGGTTGGAACTAGGAGGCAAGTGGCAAATGTGGAATATTTCCTAAGTGGAAATATCTTGAAGCTATTGAGAAGATTTTGACCCTTATAAGGCTAATATTGGTTATAAAATGTAGAAATAAAGTATGAGAATGGCTTTTGATGATTTGAGAAAAGTTGCATTTGTGAAGAGAGAGCTAGTGGATGACTAGTTTCTTGCCTTAGCCAATTTCGAGGGTGAAATATTCCCATCGAAGTTGGTGTTTGGAGAGGCCACTCAAGTATTTCATGGAGATTTAATGGAGTTTGTATTTTCAGGTCACAGCTATAGGAATTTTCATGGTTTGGTTTAGTGCAGCACTTCTTTTCCACCATTTCCAATTTTGAAGGCATATTCATGCTCCTTGAGGGATTGCGCTTTGGGTGAGCTCTTGTACTTATTGGGAGAGCTTCATATGATATTTTTATGATTTTAATAGATTCATATCCTATTTTATTCCTATTAAGAAAGTCTCAGGTCAAAATACCCACTGATTGTATGCAAAAATATTGATTAATGAGCAAACAATGTCCATTTCCCAAATGCATTGATGTATGACACTGTAATGTTGATTATTTCGAATGGATGGATGATTATCTGATATATCTGTGATAAATATACTTCCATGTATGTATTATACAAGTTTCATGTACTTTACTTGAGCATTTGAAGCATTTTTACTCAGTTTAGTTGTATTGGGAGGTGAAATAGTGCCATTTCCCCAAGGGTCGAATTGGGAATTTTTGCAGTTGAATGGGAGAGGGTGATAACAGTTGTAATAATCCATTAATTATGCATATGAAACCTTAATAACATAATTAACACATTACATACCTCTTTTCATAAATTCGAGGGATTTTAGAGGCATTTGGGAGGCCATTTTCAGTGTTACCCCGTGGGGATTTGATACACAAATTACTAGTCAAAATTGCATATATTGGTCAGAATATAAATCAAGTTTTATGAAGTATTTGGAGGAACATAAAATATCGTTGAACCTAATATTCAAGTCTAAATATGATTCATACACTCATATAGAAGATTTGGGAGAATTTTGGTTGATTTGAAGGTCAAAACAGTAAAACTAATCAAAGGTTGAAATTGGGAAAAAAGTGGAAAATTGGGCATTTTCTTAAAATTTTAAAAAAGGGACATTACAAAACTCCTCATCCCAAGGGGAACCATCCAATACCACACATGTTCTCATGGTGCGTAATGAGATGATCAATTTGAATACTCGCTCGCGATCTTACGAACCGGTCCCTTCGAAGGGATCCACTGGAAGTAATACTGAAAAAGATTCCGACTCCTTAACAAATGTCACTGTACCATCAAATTATCTTACCATTAAGAATCCCTCTTTAGATTCGATATTGCGTATTCCCAAAAGTATGATTCGAAAATATCTTTTCAATCCTAACGCCCGGGTGGCACAAAATTACAATATTGTGGAAGACTTGGTCCAAGCTCCTTGCACCATGTCTACCCTGGAAGTTTTGCAGAGTTTTCCTAATCAACGCAAAAATATCCTTGCGGCCATTGGTGCAGTCGACCTAGATTCCTCAAACAACATCATGTTCCGACTTGACAACTTTAATTCGAGGCTCTCACACCAGCTCGCATTCCAAGTTTTTGCGAACATTGCTGGGAAGATTGTTCATCGTACTCTTTTGGACAAAGGTGCCTCCACTTCTGTCATGTCCATCGCATGTTGGAGAGCCATTGGATCCCCTGAGTTGAATCATCCTCCTACCACGTTGAAAGCATTCGATGGGCGTGGCTTTCAACCCCATGGGATCTTAAAAGATCTCACAGTTGAGTTGGGCGGAAAGACTGTAACCTTTAACGTGGAAGTGGCCTCAGCCCCAATAGATTATAATGTATTGCTTGGTCACAATTGGTTTTACACCATGCAGGCAGTAGCCTCTTCAGTCTTCCGCATAGTACAATTCCCCCACCAAGGACAGATTGTTACTATTGACCAATTAGAATTTTTTACACCAGACACCACTACTCATCCTGGTGACCACGTTCCTTCCATCGGACAAATGTCAAAATAGTATGAGAGTATAGGGGTTAGTTTATTGAAAGATTCATCTCTCATGGGATTTTTTCCAGCCGCGTGTTAAGATTTAATATGCTAAGACAGAAAATAGCAGCATTACATTCCATTTCACAATAATAGCATATACAGGATCACTGAAGAAACAACAAGCACATCATAAACACATGAGACACAGATTTATCCTAGGAAACCCTCATGGGGTAGAAAACCCAGTAAAGCTTCCTCAATATAGATGACCAACAATATACAAAGATGTAACCCTGAGCATAAGCTCCTCCTTCTCCATAGCAGACCTCTCCTCCACAAGTGCGCCACTCTCAAGTGAGTGAGTGTGTGTATAAAATGAGGAATACACCTCCTCTATTTATACACTACTCTGACTTGTCTTTTACACAAAACATGTAGGCTCGTATTTAACCAATGGGTTAAATACCCCACTACAACTGATTGGGCCGACCCCTCTAGGGTGGTCTAATAACCCTTTGACCCATATAACACATACAGGGCCGACCCCCACTAGGGAAGTCTAATAACCCAAGTTACCACATTCCGACGGAGGAATAAACATCTCCCGATATACAATAAGATCTTCACGGAGGAATGAAACATATCCGGAATAATAAAGTACAAATATAATATTCTTCGAAGTTACAATATCTCAACACTCCCCCTTAATGAGAAGGATATTATAACAGCATCTAAACAAGCAAGGAGTCATCAACATCATACATGATACATCTATAAATCATTGGAAGCTTTGTCAACATCATCAGTAACTCAACAAGTTACTGGAACATCTTCAATACTGGAACATCAACATCTTCAGTACTGAGTCTTTATCTTCTGCAGCACTCAAACAGCTACAGCAACATCAATATCTGAATCCTCACGATCGTCAGCATCGTCATCACATGATCATCAGCATCGTCATCACACGATCAACATCATCTGGTTCATCACGATCTACAGCATCTAGATCATCACGATCTACAACATCTGGATCATCTCGATCTACAGCATCTGGATCATCACGATCTACATCATCTGGATCATCTCGATCTACAGCATCTGGATCATCTCAATCTACAACATCTGGATCATCTCGATCTACAGCATCTGGATCATCACGATCTATAACATCTGGATCATCTTGATCTACAGCATCTGTATCATCACGATCTACAGCATCTGAATCATCTGTATTAGTATCCACACCAATACATCTATCATCAAAAGCATGTATTCTCAATAATACATCTATTATCAAAAGCATGTATTCTCACTAATACATCTATCATCAAAATCATGTATTCTCACTTAATACATCTATCATCAAAAGCATGTATTCTCACTAATACATCTATCATCAAAAGCATGTATTCTCATTAATACATCTATCATCAAAAGCATGTATTCTCACTAATACATCTATCATCAAAAGCATGTATTCTCACTAATACATCTATCATCAAAACATAGCAGCATACCCTGCAACACACACGATCATATTACAGGATGATCAATCCCGCTCTCTTTAGGACATAGGTCCATGGATGATACAATCTAGATCAAGTTCCAAGATAATCAATCCTTATCACTTTAAGACAAGTCTCATGTCTAGGGACGATGCAATCCCATCACGTACATTTTGAACCTAGTTCATGGACGATGCAGTCCTCACACGTACATTTTGAACCACAGTCCAAGGACGATGCAGTCCTATCCTCAATTCTCAGAGACATTAGTCTACGGATCAATTTTGGGACCAAAGTCCGGGGAAGATACAATCCCCTACCTATTCATTCAATACTACATTCTCGGAGACCCAGTCTACGGCTCAATTCTGGGACCAAAGTCCGGGGAGGATACAATCCCCTACCTATTCATTCAGGACTTCATTATCGGAGACATCCTGTCTATGGCTCAATTCTGGGACCGGAGTTCGGGGAAGATACAATCCCCTACCTGTTCATTCAGGACTTCATTATCGGAGACCAAGTCTACGGCTCAATTCTGGGACCTCAGTCCGGGGAAGATACAATCCCCTACATGTTCATTCAGGACTTTATTATCAGAGACATCATGTCTACGGATCAATTCTGGGACCTCAGTCCGGGGAAGATACAATCCCCTACCTGTTCATTCAGGACTTTATTATCGGAGACATCATGTCTACGGCTCAATTCTGGGACCTCAGTCCAGGGAAGATACAATCCCCTACCTGTTCATTCAGGACTTTATTATCGGAGACATCATGTCTATGGCTCAATTCTGGGACCGAAGTCCGGGGAAGATACAATCCCCTACCTGTTCATTCAGGACTTCATTATCGGAGACATCATGTCTACGGCTCAATTCTGGGACCGAAGTCCGGGGAAGATACAATCCCCTACCTGTTCATTCAGTACTTCATTATCGGAGACCCAGTCTATGGCTCAATTCTGGGACCTCAGTCTGGGGAAGATACAATCCCCTACCTGTTCATTCAGGACTTTATTATTGGAGACATCATGTCTATGGCTCAATTCTGGGACCAAAGTCCGAGGAAGATACAATCCCCTACCTGTTCATTCAGGACTTCATTATCAGAGACATCATGTCTACGGCTCTCTTTAGGACTGAAGTCCAGGGATGATCCAATCCTCACATGTCCACCAAGGACTTCATTCTCGAAGACATACGTCTATGGCTCTCTTTAGAACATGTGTTCAAGGATGATACAATCCCTCTTCTTTCTCGGAGACATCTGTCTACGGCTCACTTTAGGACTGAAATCCAAGGATGATTCAATCCTCATATGTCCACGAAGGACTTCATTCTCGAAGACATACATCTACGGCTCACTTTAGAACATGTGTTCAAGGATGATGCAATCCCTCTGTCACCTTAGACCCTGTCTAACGATCATCCACCAACCTCTCTGTCGGCATCACCAATATAGGTATCCACATCATCGACCTCACTGTCGATGTAGGCAATCTCATCATAAGTGATCACATCACTCCCCCTTTTGAGGAGGGTTCTTCTAAACTATATTAAATTTGTCTCGGAAAACTTTACTTGAGGTAGAGGTTTGGTTAGTACATTGGTAACTTGTTACAAATTCAAACTTTATAGTTCCTTTCTACACCATATCTTGTCATATCTCTATGTGCTTTGACTTATCATGGAACACTGGATTCTCTGCCATCTTGATGCAACTCTGTTTGTCACATAGGATCACAAATGGGTCTATATCTAAGTCAAACAATTATGAAGCCATACCACTTCACAACTAGCAAAGCAAGCAGCCATATATTCTACTTGTGCTAAGAGCCACACAAGATTGTTTCCTGCTAAACCACGAGATCATGGCTGATCCCAGACAATAACATCCTCTCGATGTGCTCTTCCTGTCTGATACACTTCCTTCCCAATCAATATCTGTGTAGCCATCTGAAGTCATGATCTCCAAGATAACATAGATCAAATTCTATTGTATCCTTTAGGTACCGCATCACATGATTTGCAACTTATCAAGTGAACACATCTAGTTTCCAGTAGATACTGACTCAAGGTGTTCACAACAAAGCATATATCTGACCTAGTATTCGTTAGATACATCAATGACCCAATAATTTGTCTATACAGAGTTATATTCACTAACTCTGAAGAGTCATCCGCTAACAGCTTCAAGTTGGAATCCATGAGAGTGTCCATTCCAACACATCAAGTCCTTTTTAATATTTATTGGCATATTTTCCCTGGTTGAGAAAGATTCCTTCTGAGCCTTTCCATACTTCCAGACCTAGGAAGTAATGCATCAATCTGAGATCTTTCATCTTTCATTTCTGTAGCCATCTTCTTCTTTCTTTTCATGATCTATTTCTCATTCCCTGTCAGAAAGATGTCATCTACATACAATAATAGTATGATCCATAACCTTAAGGTAAAGGTTAGGATAAGAATTACTTTTGGTAGAGCCCAAGCTTATCCAGAAACTGTCAATTTTCCTTTTGTGACTGAACATCATTCACACTTTGTATTGAATGATCTTCTGCATATCCATCTGTGCCATCTCTCATTAGATGGGTCTACTGATAAGGGCCTCAATATCATTCGAACTCTGTGGTGAGTTCCTTCTTGCATCCATGTCATATGTGTATAGAAACCATATTCAACCTTGTAGCAAAGGTTGGGATCCACATCACCCATGGTGATCATTAAGCTCATCAATTTACTATCGATCTTGGGTACCCATACAGAACCTGATTCACACTTCTTCTTTAATTAATTCATTAAGAGAATGATCTTATCTAGTCACTTGGAGCAAACATCTCGTCATGATTCTCTTTCTCTTTCTAAGAGAATCTTCTAGCCATGAGCCTTCTATATTTTGTTTGATTTGTAAATCTTCTTGTTGAACATTCATCACTTGTTCGGTGTTCATCATTCTTCATGATCTTTCCTATATATCAAAATTAAGTACATGATTAGTAATACTTCATAATCATGAAATCATGTTGACATGATAGCCTATTATGCATACATATATCATTTACATAGTTATGCAACTATCTTGACCAATACTTTGGCACAACACTTTCCCATATCCTGTATGCATACAGTGGCTATCTAGATGCCTTCCATCTCTACTAGAACATACTATCGAGAGTGTGCACAGCTCTCGGCATGTCAGCAAGGAGGTTTCATTCTAGACAAGCAACAATGGAATGTTTGTCCAACTTACCAATCATATGCATATTAGTAGTATACTGTTCAATGCTCTATGAATGTTTACACTCAGCATTATATATTCTAGGAATACAAATATGCATACAAGAAATATCATTTACTATTTCAAATAACAACTCAAATACTTATCTTTTATGTTTGTGTGGTTGCCTCCCGCTTGATCTTCTATATGTCTTTTGAACTTCTATTCATTTTGTACCACTGTGCATGCTCAAGTGTGCACTAGTGTCATCCTCATGATCTCATACACAAACATAAATTCATTAGTATATTATCAAACCATTCTAATTCTAAATAATCTTGAATATGTATAGTCATGATCATTAGTATTCAGGGTTTCAAGGAAGTCTTCTAGTACTCATGCATATTCTTGTTTGATCATAGTACTCTTCTGGTTAGTTAAATCATCAAGACAAGAGACATAATATGCATAAATCCTTGATTACTAACTTTATGAATAAGCATAACCAATCATACCAAGTATACTTATATAAGGGATCCTAACACAAGGTAAGATTCTAACTTGACATAAGAAAATGTACCTGGATTAGTATACCTGCTTAGTTATGTACAACATAACTAAACAATCTCTTCAATGATTTAGAGATCCTGAGCTAGAACCTGCATGTCTCATAGGTTAAGCATAATATAACAAAGTCATACATACCTCGTAAGTAGAACAAAGATTATGGATGAGTCTTTGTCTTCATGTTGTCACGGTCATGGAACTTGATTTGTCTTTTGTGATGTACCTGTATCTTGTTAGCAGACACCATCAACCTCACACAACACCATAATGCATTACTACAATCATATAGCCCTAATCAATGAATGTCTTCGATCATTCACATGCATTCATACTGTTACTAGGGTGATAAGACAATTCTAACATTAATCAAGATTGTACTAATAAATAATATGAAGACAAACACATCATGAACTTAATCAAGAATCAGATTTCAAGACATACCTGAACCTCCTTAAGTCATACCTGTCGAGACTTCTTGTAGTCTTCTTATGTAAGGCCTTAGCCTCAACTCTCCCTAAAACTTGATCTGGAGCTTGATCAGGGTTTGCTAGAGAAACCCTAAAAATCCAATCTTTGACTTTCACACTTCTGAATGGATGGAAGGATGTGTCTTGCTAACATACTTCAATTTTGAAATCTTCAAAATTTGACCCCTCAAAATTGCCTTTGAAACTTCTGGATCTTCTGGACAGGAACCCAAACTAGGGTTTGATGAAGCCCACCCTTCTGTCCAATCAAAAGGTTTGATCCAAGGCTCTAAACTCTTATTTTTCTGAGGAGCTTCCAGCCGTGGTTACAGACTTCAAAAATTCCAACTTTTGCTGAAGCCCTAATTTTCCATCTTTCTGATCAAAATCCTGAACTGGGGTTTGATCAAGCCTGGTCTTCTACCCAACCAAAAAATTTGATCTTGGTCTCTAAATTTTGATTTTTCTTAGTAGCATTCAGCTTTGGATTCCGATTCCAAAAATTCTAACTTTCTCCAAAACCCAAAATTCCGGAAGCCATGAATGAAGGTGTTCCAAAAATAATTTTGTTTTGACAGAAATATGTACCTGATTGTTTCTGTTGTAACTCTGAATTTTTCACTCCACAGGGTATGAAAAAATTTTCTTTGGTATCCTGACCTGTCATCTTTCCATCTCGACAGGTCTGACCTCAATTGGATTTTCTGAGAGAGATTTATGCCAAGTGTCGCAACGTGACCTGTTTATGGGATAAAATAGGAGAGCAAACTTGTACGGCGTTCCACGTGTCACTAGTTCAACTTCGGCCTCTAAAAATGTTTCTTGAGATAGTACAGTCTGTGTACTACCTGTTACATTTTACTAAATTTCATTTGGAGCTTCCTAGCCCAAGTTATGCCAAATGTCGCAACGTGACCTGTTTATGGGATAAAACAGGAGAGTGAACTTGTACGGTGTGCCACGTGTCACTGGTTGAACTTTGGCGTCCAAAAAAGTTTCTTGAGATAGTACAGTCTGTGTACTACCTATCACGTTTTACGAAATTTCATTTGGAGCTTCCTAGCCCAATTTATGACCTTTTTTTCCTAGGTCACCTTATTTTGACTGAGATCTGGAAGAGGCAGAAACCCTAACTTGTACTGATAATAACTTACAAAGTACAATGAATCTGAGGGTGCCCTTTGGACACAAGATACCCGGCGATGTTATCTATGAGATGTAAAGGTTTCAGATTCTGAACCTTTGCCAAAATGGATTTATGGTGAAAGTTCCATGATGACTGGTTTTTGCTATATAAAACCCTAACCTTCAAATTGTCGCAAGAGAAGCAAGTGTCGTAAGTGCCATACATTGCCTTCCTTCAGGTTAGCTCTGATACCATGTTAAGATTTAATATGCTAAGACATAAAATAGCAGCATTACATTCCATTTCACAATAATCGCATATACAGGATAACTGAAGAAACAACAAGCACAACATAAACACAAGAGACACAGATTTATCCTGGGAAACCCTCATGGGGTAGAAAACCTAGTAAAGCTTCCTCAATATAGATGACCAGAAATATACAAAGATGTAACCCTGAGCATAAGCTCCTCCTTCTCCATAGCAGATCTCTCCTCTATTTATACACTACTCTGACTTGTCTTTTACACAAAACATGTAGGCTCGTATTTAACCAATGGGTTAAATACCCCACTACAACTGACTGGGATGACCCCTCTAGGGTGGTCTAATAACCCTTTTACCCACATAACACACAGGGCCGACCCCCACTAGGGAAGTCTAATAACCCAAGTTACCACATTCCGACGGAGGAATAAACATCTCCAGATATACAATAAGATCTTCACGGAGGAATGAAACATCTTCGGAATAATAAAGTACAAATATATTATTATTTGAAATTACAATATCTCAACACCACGGACCCCCATAATCATGTTTCTATGGTGCACACGGTCTCCACAAGGGTTTCATCTCACTCTAACGATGCTTGGCTTGTACTAGACGAAGCCACAACACACCTATTTGGAGACATAATGCCTCTTTCACCCACTGAACGTATTTACAAGGCTATCCAAACAGCTTCAGAGGACCATTCATCCATAGCCTCTCCTTTCTGTTCTCTATGACGGATGTCATCTCTACCTAATCTCTTACTTCAGACTTTTCATTCAAACGAGTCCGTCATGGAAGTAATGAATATTGACGACATTCCATGGGATGATCTCCATCATAGGTCATCTTTTCTTCCTCCTTTGGAGTACATAGAGGACAACATTCACATCCTCATTTCACCAAATATCTACCCCTCCCCTCATTCACCCATTCTTACATGTCTTACGGACACGGAGGGAAACTTGGCCAACATTGAGCCAACCACCCCGGTAGACATCTCGGTGAAACCAGGTATAGTGGAACACATTCGCATAGGCCAGTAGTGTTCCCCTGAAGAAATCACTGTTAGCACGGCCTTGTTCAAGCAATTTCGAGACGTATTTGCTTGGTCCTATGAGGAGATGCCTGGGATAGACCCTGCGATTGTTTCTAATGAAATAAAAACCTATCTAGACATCAAACCTGTGCGCCAAAAGTTGTGACCGGTACACCCCCAGAAGACTGCACAAATTAAGGAAGAAATTGAAAGTCTCTTAAAGGTTGGTTTTATCTATCCTATCCCATTGACGAATTGGGTCTCAAACGTCATTCCTGTGAACAAAAAGCAGGGCAACATTTGCGTCTGTGTTGATTATCGGGACCTTAATCAGGCTTGTCCAAAAGACAACTACCCGACCCCCTTCATCGACTAGATCATCGACAACTGTGCCGGAAGCGTCATCTTCTCATTCATGGATGGCTTTTCTGGTTACAACCAAATTGAGATCAACCCAGCCGACCAAAATAAGACGGATTTCATCTGATCGTGGGGAATGCTGGTGCCACGTTCCAGCGGGCTATGTTGTATGCCTTCCATGATATTAAGGACTTTGTAGAACCTTACCTGGATGATCTCCCTGCTCATTCAAAGCAGCGCGAGTTCCACATTGATCATCTGACGACCATTTTCCTCAGATGCAGATGGTACAATATCTGTCTGAATCCTCACAAGTGTATCTTTTGCGTCGAGTCCGGCCGCCTCTTAGGATTTATCATTTCGAAGGATGTGATCCGCATTGATCCCTTAAAGGTTGAGGCCATCATCAACCTACCACCCCCGACTGATGTTACGAAACTTCAAAGTCTCCAAGGGAAGGTGACTTATTTAAGACTTTTTGTTTGTAATTTCGCGGAGAAGACTCAGGGTTATATGAAACTGCTTAAGAAGGAAACCCCATTCATTTGGGACGACCAAGCTCAAAAATCCTTCGACAGTATCAAACATGCCATCACGCATGCCCCCATGCTCCGACCGCCTAATTATTATCAAGATTACATTTTATATCTCGCCGCTTCTGTCACCACTATCACCATGATTTTGGTACAGGAGGATCAAAATGCCCAGGAACATGTAATATACTATGCGAGTAAGGGTCTCACCGACACTGAAAGTAGATATTCACATGTCAAAAAACTTCCTTTCGCGGTAGTCATTGCTGTCCAAAAGTTTCGCCACTACATCTCACTCCGCACCACCACCATCATTGCTGACTCGAACCCCATGTACCACGTACTGACACATCAAGTGCTTGGGGGCAAGTACTCACGATGGATCGTGATACTACAAGAATTTGATCTTCTTTTTGAGAAATCCAAGTCTAAGAAGTCTTTGGTGTTTGCTGAGCTTATTTGCGACCTTCCCCGTCTTGATGCAGAAGTTGAGCACAATGACTCCTTTTCGGATGAATCATTGTTTCTCATCAGTACGACTGATCTGTGGTATGGAGATATCTTGTTATATCTTCAAACCCAATGCTTCGATCCTCAATTGTCTCGCGACAATCATCGTAAGATACATCACCATGCAAAGGATTATTTGATCATCAATGATACGCTGTATCGTCGTGGCATCGATTCAATTCTTCGACGTTGTCTAACTCACAATGAGGCCGAACGCGTTCTCAATGACTGTCATGCTGGGGCATGTGGTGGTCACCTCTCTGGGATGGATACTACCCAGAATATTTTATGCGCGGGATATTGCTGGCCTACCATATTCAAAGATTCTATTGGGGCCATTAAGAAATGTCCTCCTTGCCAACACTTCCATAGAAAGAAGCGCACCCATCCTGCTCCGTTACACCCGGTTATTGCCATGGGCCCATTCGTAAAATGGAACATCGACTTCATGCATTGTAAGCCTACCTCGACTGGGGGCATAGTTACATAATCGTAGCTGTGGATTACTTTACAAAGTGGGCCGAGGCTATGCCTACATACCAGAACGACGGCAAAACCACCGCACTCTTCATGTTCAATCATGTAATAGCGCGGTTCGGAGTTCCTCAAGCAATAGTTACCAATCATGGTTCTCATTTTTAGAACCATATGGTTGATGAACTAAGCAATAGGTTGGGTTTTCTCCATGAAAATTCAACACCCTACTACCCACAGTCCAACGGACAGGTCGAGGCCATTAACAAGGTCTTGAAAACTATGATCCAAAGGATGGTAGGGACACATAAGTCCAATTCGCACAACATGCTCTTTTCAGCATTATGGGCCTATCGAACTCCCATCAAACTCACCACAAGATTCACTCCTTTCCAATTGGTATATGGATTGGAGGTTGTCCTACCTACAGAGTGTGAAATTCTGTCTCTACAACTCGTTGTCAAACTTCTTCCTAACACTACTTCCGAGGAAGAACGTCTCCTACACTTAGAAAAACTTGACGAGTCCCCCCGAGATGCCGCTCTTGCTAATGAAGCGCATAAGAAACACATCAAAGCCCAATAAGATAAGTCAGTTGAACATTGTACCTTCAACGAGGGTGACCTGGTCCTCACTTATGACTAGAGGCACGACAAACTAGGAGCAGGGAAGTTCGAGTCCATGTGGCACAGACCTTACATTTTAAAACGTGTGTTGGAAAAAGGTGCTTACGAGCTTGAAGATTATGATGGAATCTCTTTGGGTGAACCTCGCAATGGGATTTACCTGAAGAGATACTATACCTGATCTCTCATGCATAGACTTGCTTGTATATACTGTACATGGCATGTTTTTTTGTTTTTGTGTGGTGTGATGCATTTCTTTTTGAGTGTCTTTAGATCTTGTTTCCGCTCCTTATACCATGTTATGTCTGCATGTGTAGATAGCGACATGCTATGGATTCACGGATGGCACGAGCCGTCATACCTGCAACCTTGCTTCGGCAACCTGGGTACTATATTCCCCTACACACGAGCTCATTAGCTCAGGAGGAAGTTATCTAGGGTTTGCGACCAACAACGCCGTAGAATATCAGGCAGTAATCAAAACCCTAGCTAACGCTATTTCCTTGGGTATGAACCACATTGTCATCCACATGGATTCTCAATTAGTGGTTTCCCATCTTAACCGGGTTTACGCCATCCATGATCCTACCTTACTCCATCTCTTTAGACGAGTACATCTCCTGGAAATGTCATTTGAATCCATTTAGTACCTACACATTCCACGAGAGTTAAACACAGTTGCTGACTCGATGGCCAATTTCATTTTGGATTGGTACATTGCACACACATAATACTCATAATATGTAAAAGCATTCACAACATGTAAATAATTTAGAAGAAAACATGTAAACAAGATCACATCACTAATAATTTTAAAACACATAATGTATAAATCGCTGAAAATGTCTATATATATGTCTATATATATATATATATATATATCGCTCAAAAGTAGTACTGGTCCAAAAATCTGAAGCAAGATGGCTTTCAGTAAGTCTCTACAAAATCTGAAGCCTCAAAGCTTTCAGTAGTACAAAATCTGAGGCCTCTGAGCTCTCAGTACAAGTAAGTAGTGTCATCAGGCTGGACGCCTGACTCGTACACCACCCCTAGCTCGAACAACTTGCTGCCGTTGGGTGAGGAAACAATCCATAGTCCGAGCTACCTTGCGGAGTAAGGAGTCGAAGCACACGAACGCTCCTACCCCAAATATTTGCATGGGCCTCGACAAGTCATCAATAGCTGGCTCAGGTACCTCCACAGTCAGTTGGGATAGGTTCATGTACACCTCCTCCATCTCCTCGATGGAAGCATGAGCACCTACATGAATGATTACTTCCCCACCTCTATCTCTCCTCACCAGAAGGGAGAGACACACTGATCGTATGGGGCCCACATCTTCACACACATACAATGTACTTGTCAGTACTGCATCAAAAAATGATATAATATACAAAACTAAAAAGTACAAGGGTAGTTTTGTTCTCACCTATGTCACCCCATGCTGCACCCTCTGACAGCATCAAGTCGGGATCCTCTTGGAAGTCCGTGCCATTGTATGAAAAGTCCTCAACCATAAGTAACTGGCCTTCTAGCCAGCTAAAGAACTCGGGACCAAAACCGATGATAGGACCCCCACCATGGTGAGTCATCACCTCTGCCCATCTGAGCATGTGAGGATCTTTGGGATCCCCATCATCCAGTAGCAACTGTGGATGTAGGAGAGGGACCTGCTCCAAGAGGAACTATACTATAATCGATCCATACCCAAACTGCTTGAGCTCCCCTCGTAGACACTTGGTCAGCTGAGCTTGGATGTTTGCGAGGAGACCCTCACACCAGTTGAAAACTCTGGGGGACATATAGTCCTCTGCATACAACATCTGAGTCCAAGTAGCCGTGTGTGGGGCTTGGCTACCCGCCACTCTAGTAATGGTAACCAATACAGTATGCAGTGGGAATCTCACCACATCCCTAATGAGAATCTTCCCACTGGAAGGTCGAGAAAGAGCAGTGCAGTGCTGCAACACCATGTCCTCAACTATACGGTCACTGGCTCGTGTTCCAGTAAGATGTACAAGGTCCCCTCTTCAGGACAAACTAGTAATAAAGTAGATATCCTCAATTTCTATCGTGAGGATATGCTCACCGATCACAAAGTATTGTTGGACCGCATCCCAACTCTAAAGCATGTGTGTCAGCAGTGGGATCTGGGATCTCATCCCCTGGATCTCAAAGAACTTGAGAAACCCATAGTTTCTCAAAGCATCTACACATTGTAGATCATTGGTAGTTTGTTCATCTTTGACTTCATGTTCTCTCTCTTGCCACTCCAATACCATATTGGCTAGCTAGTAACCTGCCAAGAAGGGCATTTAAACACAGTTAGGTCCTGCTTCAACCTTCACAAGTCCAATTTTTTGGATTCTTTTTTATGTTTGGATTTTTGTTCTCCGTCGTCGCAATGTACATTTACGTACAGTGCAATGACATCTCACCTCTCTTATTAGAGGCTTGCGATGACTCAGTCTTATCGTAGGTCCTGAAAGGGAAACCTGCGATGAGCCAAGGGTGCAAAAACCCTCCATGAAATCATCAAAAAACCCAAAACATGGACCTAAAATAAAAAACTAATCCAATGGAAAGTTGTTGGATGAATTTTAGGCCCACCTGATCCGGACGGCTGGTGAAATGGCAGATTGTAGCTCCCCTAATCAACAAAGGAAGTTTTGGCTCCAAATTGGTACTTCTCCACCCAAATTGGCAATTGAAACAATGTTTTCTATTTTTGGCCCATATTTCTATTTATAAATAGAATGGAATATTCCTTTTCAAATATTTAGATGCTTCTGGGCCATTTACTATAGTTTTAACCATTTGTCGTCATATTTGGGGCTATTTGACACTTTCTCTAGTGTGCAGGGGTCGTAAAGTGGTCTTTTGTGTCGTCTCTCGCATCACCAACGGTCACTATAGGTATGAACACTCTTTTGAACGTTTTGTCATTATTATTTTTGGTTAGTCGTAATTATTGCATGAGGATGAGTTTACTCTTCTTTTGTTCTCGTATTCATGAAACCATGAGAACAAGTACCGAGTTATGATTTATCACTTTTTCTGGCTCGTTAAACTCCCACGGAAAAAGACACCCCCTGGAGTCTACCGTTAAGCTCTTTTCAGGTTCTCAAAAAATGAAAAGATTGCCAAGTGAACTTGTCGCGTTCACGCTTGTTAAAGTATTTGAATGGTCGTCTTCCTGGTGATAGTTTACCCCTTTTTCAGACCAAGAAGCACTAATTATGAAAAAGGTATACTCCATCCAACCATGACTGGAAGAGTCCTCTCTCTCGTTGTTTTACACTTTTTCGGGCGATGAGGATAACTTTACAAAAAAGGACCGTTGGAGTCTTCTTTAGTTCTTTTCAGGCTCTCTAAACATGGAATGACGACCAAGTTTACCTTTTATGGACTCGTTAATTTTTCACATTGAAGGGCCCATCATGGGACGAACACCTCCTATACTAGGTTCGGAATATATTTGGGATTGGACTCATCTATGAGATGAGCTATATCGAGCATCTGGTTACCCTCATCAAGCTCGTGAAAACAACATGAGGCACTCATCGTTCATGATGGGGAAAAAGGAAAGCGTTTGTGTTACATACCTTAGTGGCAGTATATAGTCGTTCTTGAACATGGCACTCATCTGCATTTGCATACAATACTTGGGTCATCTGTTTGTCTATGAGTCACCGCTTACTTTCTAAGTCCTGTTACTCCTCTGAGTCATTCGGAGAAAGATTCCACTATCAGTTGCATTAGAAGTTTGCATCATTATGATTGTGTCAATACTGCCAAGTCATGCCATGCCCATGTTCAAGAACACGTCACTACAGTCACTACACGCGTCATCATGTCGTTGTTACTTTGTGTCGATCTCACATGTTACTGTACCATCCGATCCACTCTACACATATTTTGTTGTGTTTCGTGTCGATTGATGGGGGATTCATCATGGCCCTCCTTCGACAGATCCATCCTTTTCGACTTCAACACATCATTCGAGGATTGAATCTAGAAACCAGTCAAGTACCTTGGCCCTGCATGCCTGAATGGTAGGTTACCTCACTTTCATCATGAGTTTACATCATTGACTCTTGATTGAAATATTTCATCTCTTGTTCGACTTCAACTCATTTATTCATGCTTGATGATATGTACTGTGATACCTTGGGAATCATTGACATCAATGGTGATCTCCCTCGCACTTGTTAACGATTTACATCAATGACCGGTAATCAAGTGGTTTCTACCATGTTCGACGTCAAGACATTTGTAATCACATGGATAGATTCATATCATTGTGGACTTAGCTTGAAGACACTGGGAGTCGTGTTTTACCCAGGTTGCGATGGAGTTTGTATTGAGTCATATCACACGGATCCACTTTTGTATTGGTCATGGCTGTGTTATTATCTCATCATGGATCTATGCTTGTGTCTAGTAGCCATGATTGTGTTCAGTCAGCCATTACTACCATGGATCTGCAATGTATTGGTCGGTATCCATGTTATACTTCATATGAGATTGTCAATTCAGAGTCAGTTGTATTGCAGCGGTGTCCTTCTCTCGACAAGTCTATTGCCATTACTTCTATAAAAGCAATTCACCTGTCTATCTTCAACAACTTCATGCTTTGGGGGTCATTCTGTTACACCCAAAATCTACTCATCATAAGATTCAGTGTATACACCCTTAAAGGTACCTTGGCAAAGTAATCATCTGGGATGATTTGTACTTAGTTGCGCAATCTTTTGAGACGTCGTCGTAGGTTGCACTCATGCAACATGCAATGTCGCAGCTTGCTCCACTGCAGGGTGCGACGAGGTCCGTTAATGGGAAAAAATAGCTTATTCGAGATCCTTCTCGAAACTTGCTCATTTAGGGGCTTATCCTTGACCTCTAGGGGAGCTGGTACTCGACTCCTAACTCTTTGGGAGAATCCCCTATTTCTCTCCTACCATCTCTCAACCTATCCTATCCATACCCTATCCACTTAGTCCTATATAAGTGAAGCTCACTCCCATTCCAAGGGGAGGAAGCCTATGGTATCTACATGCTGGTGAAATCACTCTTAAGACACCTCCATTCACCTATTCGACAACTCATACTTTATTGGAAGGATATGGCAATTGACTTGGTCGGAGAAGGGCTACAGCGTTAAGTCTTGGTTGTGGTTCTATATCTCTATCATGTGCTCCTCTATTTACAATAATACAAATGCTTTCCACCAATATTGTTCATGTGTGTAATGATATTGAGTGCTTTACCTGCTTAACTGTTTACTTAGATCTCTTATCGTATAGATGTCTTTTACTGGTTTCTCTTGTTTCTTTGTCTTGACAGGTCTTGCAGCTTGGATCTGACGACCGTGAGATGTGGAGCAACATTGGGGAGAAAGGATTGCGAAGTAAAACGTAAGACATCTAGTACTCGATCCTTAAGTAGATCTAGGAAATTCATTAGTAGTCTGTTATGTTTGTTCTAGACTCACTTAGAGCTAGGGAGATCCTGCTCGCATCCGCTTGAGTGGATTGTCCGAAAACATCAGTGTTTCTATTGCTACTTATTTTGCAAGTATTACCGGGTTATAATGATGAGCATCAAAGCATCAATTGAAGTCCAATCGACCAATTGAAATGTCAAGCACACAGAACGTTCAAATGTCATGCATAAAGGAAAAACTACAACTGAAAAACTATGTTAGAAGTTGAAGGATTAAAAGGTTCCAATGTAAGGTTTAATTTAAGTGATCAAGCTCGAGAAAGTAGATATTCAAGCTATTATAAAGTATGCTCACTCTAAGTGTCTCAAGTTACTCATGTCATGGTTGTGTTTCATTTTGATATTAAAAACAAATAATATTGAGGTCACTTTGTCCTCTCCACTAATAGATGGTATTGGTACATTGGATTCTATCATGGAGGAAAAACTTATTATTTCTAATGTTGTGTTGGTATTTGCTTCTAGATTATTAGCTTTTGAATACACTCAAGATTTGAGCTTAACTGATAAGGCTCATGATGCTAATTACAACTTGGGGATAAAGGATTTGAGGTTATGAGCAGACAATAGAGCTTACCTTCATAGTGGACGCCATGGAATATTTGTCTCTAGAAGTTGTGATGTGGTTAAAATCCATTTCCTATAGCTTTCAGTACACATACATTGCATATGATATATCCCTAAGGATGCTCATGATAATAGATGATGGCCCTAGCTACTCTACGAAGCAACCAACCGAAGCGCCCAGAAACTCTAGTTATACGGCACTGGTACCTGTGAGGAAGATCATCGATGGATATGTCTAGTATGTCCATCATTAGTCTCTGTAGGTTCTCCTTTAGCTCATCTAACTCCTCTGCTGCATTTTGATGAGCATCTCCTATGTCTTTTAGTGCTCCTCTCCTCTCCATAGGATAAGACCCTGTTGGTCGAGATGGACCAACATCTGCATCAAAAACAAGTATGAAACATCAATACTACTCAAACAATATCAAAAAACTATAAAATTCAAAAACATAATAGAGTTTCGTTCTTACCTAGGTTCGCCCACTAATCACCCGCAGGTAGAGCCAAGTCTGGATCACCTCAAAAATCAGTACCTTCATATGGATAGTCCTCGATCATGACGAGCTGCCCGTGTAACCACCTGAAGAAAGTGGAACCAAAACTGATGATGGGACCCCTACCTCCATGTCGGTCCATAACCTCTGACCAACTGGCCATCTGAGGATATCATGGATCGAGATCCTCTATCTCAATCTGTGGCCTCAGTAGTGGGACCTATTCCAAGAAGAACAAGACCACGATCGACCCGTATCTGAACTGTTTCAGCTCACCCCGGCAGCACTTCCTGAGTTGTTCCCTAACATTGGTGAGGAGTCTCTCACACTAGTTGAAGACAGTAGGTGCCATGCACTCGATGGCATAGAGCATGTGGGACTTGGTGGCCTGATGAGGATCTCTACTCCCCACCACCATCTCTAAAGTGAACAGGACGGTCCGCAGCAAGGTATTTTTTAAGGATTCTAATATTATACTTAAGTATAGTGTCCTAGGCGATTATTTTGGATTGGAACTGGGCTTCCCTCCTAGATAACCCCATTAGAAAATACACATCCTCCACATCCAAAGTAAGAGTGTGGTCACCCACACAGAAGTGTTGTTGATCTGGATCCCACAATCTAATTAGATAATCTGGTAATTGTACCTGGGCCCTCATGCCTTGTACATGGAATAACTTTAATAAGCCACATTGTCGCAATGAATTCATTGAGTTTGGATCATGTGTTGCTTGGTAATATTCCATTTCTTGCTCTCTCTCCTTCCATTGGACCATGTTGTGAGTCAAAACCTGTCCAAACATCAATTAAATAAGCATTAGTGTCTTTCTAAACCATTGGATTGGTCCCTTTTTGCCCCATTTATTTGTTTTTCTTATGGGATTGCAACGACGCACCCCAAATTTGTTGGTTGTGGAGCCTAATCTCCATATTCAGAGATATTATTATTCAGTTGTGTCTATACCCTAGGTTTCGTTATGATCCTGACATGATCACCAGGGTGTCCAGGGGAGTGGTTTCACTCCCCTTGTTAGGGTGCCGGGGGCTAGCGGGCCCCCAAGAAAATGGGGGTTCGGGGGCATAGGCCCTGAGGAAAATTTTTGGGGTTGTTTTTCGCCACCAGTTTTCGTGCCCATGGTTTTGGGTAACCCGTGGTTTTTCCGCATTGTATTTCCCTTATAAAATAAAGACAATATAACACGGCTAGGGTTGATGTATTAGGTTTTATGCATTGTAAATATATCTGAGATCAAGAAGAGAGACTGTGAGATAGTGAAGAGGAAGTGCAGCGGTTGTGCTGGAGGTTGTATCCCTTCAATTTGTTGGATGGTAAAATAATAAGGAATGGCAACTTCAGTGTGGACATATCCCATCTTGGGGTGAACCACGATATATCTGTGTCTCTCTTGTAATGTGTGTGTGATTATATTTGCATTTATGTTTATTATTATTGCTCTGCTATCCTATTTTTCTAACAATTGGTATCAGAGCCGAAGGTTTATTTGGCAGATAAACCTGCAGGAAGCTAGGGTTTCTAGTTTGAGTGGGAGCAATGGTAGAAGAAGGAAAGTTTAAGGTCGAGAATTTTAACGGCCAAAACTTCCAGTTATGGAAGATGCAAATGGAGGACTATCTGTACATGAAGGATCTATTCCTCCCGTTGGGAGGAAGAGCAAAGCAACTAGCTGCTATGAAGGATGAAGTATTGGAGGTTCTTGACAGAAAGGGTCTGGGAACAATATGGTTGAGCCTGGCTTCGTTGATGGCTTTCAATATCTCAAAATAAACAACAATGGAGGGTTTGATGAGTGCATTGGGTAAGTTGTATGAAAAACCCTCGGCCTCCAATAAGTTATTTCTAATGAAGCGTTTATTTAATATGAAGATGTCTGAAGGTGGACCTATTACTGATCATTTAAATGAGTTTAATAAAGTTACAAATCAACTAAGTTCTGTAAGTGTGAACTTTGATGATGAGGTTAGGGATCTTCTAATCTTGTGTTAGGAACCCATGTCTTTACTTTGTTAGTATATTGTTGTTGGATGCATATGCTTTGTAAGTCGTCCCGTCGTATTTTTTGCTCAATAGTTTATGCTATTGTTGCTGGCGCATATGCTTTGTAAGTCGCCCGTAGTATTGGTGATCCATAGTTTGTAGTGGCCCATGGTTTTGACCCATAGTATTGGCGCCTAGACTTAGTATATAAGTGTGTGTTGAGACCTATGAAGGTACTGTGAAGTTATTTGTATTGAGCTTGCTCAAAGGAGGTTGCCCCCTCGAAGTGGCCTGTGATCAATATAAAAGTGATTCTGAGTTCTGTCATTTCTGCTATTTCGCATATTCTTATTAATTAATTGTTGCAGGTGCATCACATCTGGTATCAGAGCACTTTCTTGGGCTCGCTGGGTGAAATTTCTGCCAAATTTTTTTTTTTCGCATCTGTTGCAGGTTCGGATTTGGGAATAATCCCTATCCGCTTAACTGTGGGAAGTACTTGGGCATAAGCCCTAAAACTCATTGTGAGGAGTACCACAGGAACCCCGAAGTAGCTGGCCCGTTGAGAAGACCTACCAATGAAAAAGGCAACGACCCCTACCTGATTGACTAGTTCCCACCCGTGAGGTAAACCAAGAGCTGTCGTTTGTGGCAAAGCGGTTATCAGTTTTACCTGAGCCGTGGAGTGACGGGTACTACCCCAATACGCAAGCCGTCAGACAGCATTGGTGGCCGAGTGAAACCCTTGAACTGTTAGGAAGCCGCACATACTTGGGGTCCATATCTATTTTCAGCTGAACTGTTGTCAATCGTTGCTGCACCGTTTTAGATCCAGTTGTTCAGATCCATTTTGCAAGCCGTTCCAGATCCAGCCATTTTCAATCCATTCGGCGCCGTTTCAGATCCCTTCCAAGCCGGAGTATAAAATTCAGTTTTTTCTCCATATCTCCCTTGTTTTCACTCTGTTTCCCTTGAAATTTTCGGGGAACCTCTGTCATCCCATTCTGCATATTTCATTCCTGAGGACCCTATCCCCAATTCCCCTTCCCAAAGCCTGAAATCCCACATTTGTCTATTTTTAGGGTTTGCCATAACTTCGTTAGATTTCACCCAATCACCTTCAAATTTTACCACAGAGTTCCTTTCTGAATTCTGCTTCTTTGTTCCCCTCTACCAAATTTTCCCATTCCTTCACCCCGCTTCTGAAATCCTCATTTTTGCTTCCCTATCTATTCGACAGTGTCCAAAACCTAGTCAAACCCCAATTACCCTTCATATTTTTTCCCAAGTCCAGATTTTTTTTTACTGAAGTAGTTTCTGTTTTTTTTTTCCTACCCAGTCAACCGAAGAAAAAAAAATTAAAAAAATTAAAAATAAAAAAATAAAAAAATCCTGGTTATGGTTGTCACCCGTGCAGGAGCAAAAACCATGGAGGAAGCACTTGCAGCCATCCAAGCCAAACTCCAGGATCTGGATGAAAAATTTCTTGGCCTCCATCTTGAACATTCAGCTATGAACAACAAACGGCAGTCCGAGTCAGAATCAGACAATGGGTTCTCTTCTTCCAGCAATTTTCGTGGTCCGAAGCTTGATTTTCCTCGCTTTAATGGTACCGATCCAACTGGATGGATCTATCGCGCAGAACAGTATTTCAGTCTGCATAATACTCTTGATGTCAACAAAGTTCCGCTGACATCCTTTCATTTGGAACAGGAAGCTCTTCAATGGTACCGTTGGTACATCAAGGCTCATCCAGATCCCAAATGGCCAGACTTTTTCCAGCTCCTTTTGCAATGATTTGGTCTTAGTGCTTTTGATGACTTCACAGGAGCTCTCACTAAACTTCGCCAAATTGGCACTGTGAGAGAGTATCAAACCGAATTTCAGAATCTAGACAACCACACCGAAGGATTGTCTGATGACTTTTACCGGAGTTGTTTTATCAGTGGTCTAAAGGATGCCATCCGCTCTGAGGTCAAAATGTTCTGTCCCAACACAATGATGGAAGGCCTAGGGTTGGCTAAGTTGGCAGAAGACAAGATTGCATCCCAACAACGCTCCAAGCCCACTTTTGTTCCCTTCTGAAATATGGGTTCTCAACGACCACCTATACTGCAGGCTCCTCGACCAACTCCTATCAAGCGTTTGTCTGAAACAGAGATGCAAGCATGCAGGGTAAAGGGGCTTTGATATAATTGTGATGAGAAATTCACTTGGGGACATAGATGTGTTCAGCAAAAGCTCTATCTCTTGGATGTGGATTCTCCACCTGCCTCTGAAATTGGTGACGAAGATCTAGAAACACTGGATGCTCTGGTCGACATTCAAGAACCGCCTATTGACAGTCTGTCTCAGGATGAACAGCCAGAGATATCTCTCCATGCTTTAGCTGGAATCACCACCCCCCAAACAATGCAAGTCAGGGGATACTTCAAGAAGCTTCCTCTTACAATACTCATTGATTCTGGTAGCACTCATAATTTCATTGACCCTTGGATCACCAAACAAGCTGATTGTTTTATCCATCCTTGCTCCAACTTTGAAGTCATGGTTGCCAATGGGGGCACCTTACCTTGCAAAGGGAAGTTTTGAAATGTTCGTATCTCTATGGGAGATTATACCTTGCGCTCTGACATGTTCGCCTTGACCTCAGGCGGATGTGATGTGGTTTTGGGTGCTCAATGGCTATGCACACTTGGCCCTATCTTATGGGATTTTGCTGAACTTTGGATGCAGTTTTCCCTCAATGGCCAAAAACAAACCTTGACAAGATTACAACCAAGTTCTCTTAGCATTATCTGTTCACATCGCATGGAAAAACTCCTCAAGAAGAATTCACATGGTGTCATCGCTCATCTCCATTCCATTCAGATGCAACCTTCAGTGGTCTCCACTACTCCTTTGGATCTACAACAAATTCTTGATCGATATACAGGTGTTTTTGCTGAACCAGTGGGATTGCCACCTTCCAGGCCAGAATACCATCATATTCAGCTCCTTCCTGGCAGCGTTCCTCCCAACATCAGGCCCTATCGCTACCCATTTCACCAAAAAACGGAGATTGAAATGCTCGTTCGGGACTTATTAAAGAAAGGTATTATTCGCCCAAGCACTAGTTCCTTTTTTTCTCCAGTTATTCTTGTCTGCAAAAAAGATGGGTCATGGCTCCTCTACATTGACTTTCGAGCACTTAATCACCTCACCATCAAGGATAAGTTTCCAATTCCTGTTGTTGATGAGCTTCTTGATGAGCTTCATGGGGCTCACTTTTTCTCCAAGTTCGATCTTCGATCTAGGTATCATCGAATTCAGGTTCATGAGGATGATATCCCTAAAACAACTTTCCGCACACATGATGGCCATTATGAGTTTTTGGTCATGCCCTTTGGCCTCACTAATGCTCCTTCCACATTCTAGGCATTAATGAATAAAATATTTCGACCCTACTTGCGGAAATTCATTCTGGTATTCTTTGATGATATCCTCATCTATAGTAAAACATGGGATGAACATCTCCATCATCTGGATCTTGTCATGCAACTTTTCTCTGACCATCATCTCCATGCCAAGCAGTCTAAATGTGTTTTTGGACAGAAGGAAGTTGAGTATCTCGGGCACATTATCTTAGCACAAGGGGTTCGCGTGGATCCTGCCAAAATCGATGCCATGAACAATTGGCCGCATCCTCAAACACTCAAGAGCCTTCGTGGTTTTTTGGGGTTGACTGGCTACTACTGCAAGTTTGTCAAGGATTATGGGAAGATTGCAGCTCCATTAACTTCTTTATTGAAAAAGGATGCTTTTACATAGACACATGCTACTCAGTGTGCATTTGACAAACTAAAACAAGCTATGTGTACTACACCTATTCTAGCTATGCCCGATTTTTCCAAGCCCTTCACTATTGAGAGTGATGCTTGTGGCAATGGACTTGGTGCTGTTCTCCTTCAAGATGAACACCCCATTACGTTCACTAGTAAAGCCCTTTCAGGTAAGAATTTTGCTGCCTCTACCTATGAGAAGGAAATGATGGCTATTTTGCATGCAGTATAGAAGTGGCACCCATACCTATTAGGGAATCATTTCTGCATCAAGACTGATCACCAGAGTCTGAAATATTTCTTGGAACAGCGTGTCTCCTCCCCGGCACATTAGCAAACTCATGGGTTATGACTATGAGATCACTTACAAGAAGGGCAAAGACAATATTGTGGCAGATGCTCTTTCTCGCAAATTTGATGCCCAAGGTTCTCTTTCAGCTATTTCTATGCCTGTTCCAAATTGGTTGCAATTTGTTCAACAGGGTTATGTCAATGACTCTTCCTTATCTTAAATCATCCAACACTCGACCAACAACCCTTTTGCTGTACCACATTACTCTTGGGATGGTGCTTCTCTAAGATACAAGGGTCGTCTGGTGCTTCCCCAGAGCACAGATATTCAACAGGCTGTCTTCTATGAACTCCATGCTTCTCCATCGGCAGGACACTCTGGGTTCCTCAAAACGTATGAACGGGAACAGCGTAACTTCTTTTGGCAGGGCATGAAAAGGACAATTCAACAGATGGTGACCGAATGTGATACCTGCCACCACAATAAGGGTGAAACAACACTCCTTCCAGGATTGCTCGAACCCTTGCCCATACCTACACGGATTTGGACAGATATTTATATGGATTTCATTGAAGGGATCCCTAAATCTAGCGGGAAGACAGTGATTCTTGTTGTGGTTGATCGCCTCTCCAAATATAGTCATTTTTGTGCTCTCATCCATCCCTATACAGCCTCTTCAATCGCTCAAATTTTCCTGGACCAGATCTTTCGTCTTCATGGCATCACTTCTTCCATTGTCTCGGATCGTGATGCGACTTTCACCAGTCATTTTTGGACTGAACTCTTTCGCCACACTGGCACCAAACCGAAGATGAGTTCAGGGTATCACCCACAAACAGATGGTCAGACTGAAATTATCAATAAATTCTTGGAAACTTATCTTCATTGCTTCACCTCTTAACAACAACATCAGTGGGCAAAGTGGCTCGCTCTCGCTGAATGGTGGTACAATACCTCTTACCACACTGCCTCTAAAATGACCCCATATGAAGTAGTATATGGTGAGGCACCTCCAGTTCTTCCATACACCCCCACCAGTTCACCAGTTCAGGAAGTTGACACGGTCCTTTGAAACTGTGATCCGATTCTTCGCATTTTGCAAGACAATCTTCACATGGCAAGAAATCGCATGAAGCAATAAGCTGATCAACACCGTTCTGAGCGCACTTTTCAAGTCGGCGATATGATTTTTCTTTGTCTCCATCCGTACAAGCATTCCTCCCTGAAGCTCAAAGGGCGTCATAAGCTCGCTCCAAAGTTCTATGGGCCATATCGGATTCTTCAGAAGATTGGGTCCGTTGCTTATAAATTGGAACTTCCTCCTTCTTCCCGCATTCATCCATTCTTTCATGTCTCTTGTCTGAAGAAAGTTATTGGCACCAACATCAGTGGACAAACAATTTTACCTGAACTGGATAATGAATGATCCATCCTTTTGGAGCCGGAGGCCATCCTCAATCGGCGCACTCGTCAGCTTCGCTCTCGCTCTATCACAGAGGTCTTAATTCAGTGGCACGGCATGCAACCAGAGGATGCTACATGGAAACCAATCCTTCAGATTCAACAACAATTTCCACATCTAAAGCTTTGAGGACAAAGATTTTTTTAAGGGGGAGGGGATGTTAGGAAACCATGTCTTTACTTTGTTAGTATATTTTTGTTGGACGCATATGCTTTGTAAGTCGTCCCGTAGTATTTGTTGCTCAATAGTTTATGTTATTGTTGTTGGCGCATATGCTTTGTAAGTCGCCCGTAGTATTGTTGATCCATAGTTTGTAGTGGCCCATGGTTTTGACCCATAGTATTGGCGCCTAGACTTAGTACATAAGTGTGTGTTGAGACCTATGAAGGTACCGTGAAGTTATTTGTATTGAGCTTGCTCAAAGGAGATTGCCCCCTCGAAGTGGCCTGTGATCAATATAAAAGTGATTCTGAGTTCTATCATTTCTACTATTTCGCATATTCTTATTAATTAATTGTTGCAGGTGCATCACATCTTATGTCCATTGCTAGAAAGATGAAATAGCTTGGTCATGGTTGTAAGTAACTCTGTCTCTGGTTCAAACACCTTGAAATTTGATGATGTTATTGGTGTTATTCTTAGCGAGGAAATGCGAAGAAAAAGCATAGGTGAGACATCAGGTAATGCATTGAACATGGAGAGCAGGGGAAGACAAAAGGAGAGAGGAAAGAGCCAAGGTAATCGTGGCAAGTCTAAAACGAGTAGATCCAAGTCTAGACTAGGAAAGATAGAGTGCTGAAATTGTGGAAAGAAAGGACATATGAAGAAAGACTGCAGATCTCTAAAGAAGAAAGGAGATGCACAGAAGGAAACTACCCAGGAAGCAAATGTAGCAGGTGATGTGTTACAAGATGCTTTGAATCTTGCATTAGATAATACTAGTGATTATTGGGTAGTAGATTCAAGGGCTTCATGTCATGCTACACCCCATAGGAAATATTTTCATGATTATGTTCTAGGTGATTCTGGACATGTTTTATTGGGTGATTATGAGCCATGTAAAATTGTTCGAATTGGGAAGGTATGGATAAAAGTTAAGAATGGAACTGATTGGTTGTTGAAATATGTTAGGAATATTGCTGCTATGCAAAGAAATATGATCTCAACAGGGCAGTTGGGAGATGGCGGTTGTCTATCTACATTTGGTGAAAAGTGGTGGAATATCACTAAAGGATCAATGGTGATAACAAAGGGAGACATGGTACGTACGTTGTATTTATGTCTTCATAATACTGACCATTCTATCTCTTTAGCTTCCATAGGAACAAATATAGCATTGTGGCATCATAGGCTTGGCCACATGAGTGAGAAGGGGATGCAGATTCTCCACTCAAGGAAGTTGCTGCCAGATTTGAAGCAGGTAAGTTTGGAATTCTGTGAAAACTGTGTTTATGGAAAATAGAAGAGAGTCAAATTTCTCAGGGTTGGGAAACAGAAGAAGAATGAAAAGTTAGAGCTTGTGCATATTGATGTATGGGGACCGGATCAGGTACAATCTCTTGGTGGCTCCCATTATTATGTTACATTTATTGATGATGCAACTAGGAAAACTTGGGTTTATTGCATTAGACAGAAATCTGATATGTTTACTACTTTTAAGAAGTGGAGAGCTTTGGTTGAGAATGAGACAAGAAAAAGGTTGAAGTGTCTAAGATCTTATAATGGAGGTGAGTACTGCGGTAAGGAGTTTGATAGTTACTGTTCATACCATGGGATTCGTAGAGAGAAGACAGTCCCAGGAACACCACAAGAAAATGGTGTGTCAAAAAGGATGAACAGAACGATCATGGAGCATGCAAGGTGTATGAGACTGCATGCAGGGTTTCCCTTACAGTTTTGGGCAGATGTTGTAAATACTATAGTTTATTTAATAAACATAAGACCTTCAAGTGCTTTGGATGGTGGTATTCCAGAGGAGGCATGGATAGATAAAAAGGTAAACTACTCATTTCTGAGAACGTTTGGTTGTGAAGCATTTGTCCATATTGATAAAGAAAATAGAACAAAGCTTGAAGCTAAATCCAAGAAATGTACCTTTATTGTATATGGGATTGATGATTTTGGTTATCGTTTATGGGATTATGAAAATCGCAAAATCATTAGAAGTAGAGATGTCATGTTCAATGAAAAGGTCATGTATAAAGATCAGTTGCTTGGAAAGAAACAGGAAAAGGAAAAGGAAAATATAGAGTACACAATACTTGATGAAATTCAAGAAAATGAAGTTCCAAAGGTGCCAAAAAATCAAGAACATCAGCAGGTACCCGAAACTTCTGCAACTGCAAGAAGATCTACCAGGTTAAGTAGACTCCCTAAACGATACTCTCCTGCAATGTATTATTTGTTGATGACCGATGCTGGTGAACCAGAGTGTTATGAAGAAGCAATGTAGGTGGAAACTAGAAAGAAGTGGGAGCAAGGCATCAAGGAGGAGATGGACTCATTGGTAGGTAACCAGACTTGGGATTTGGTTCAGCTGCCTACTGGTAAAAGAACATTGCAGAACAAATGGATTTACAGGTTGAAGGAAGAAGAAGGAGGTAAGAAGCGGTACAAGGCGAGACTTGTTGTAAAGGAATTTGCACAGAAGAAAGGTATATATTTTGATGAAATAATTTCTCTTGTTGTTAAGATGACTTCAGTTAGGACTATTTTAAGTCTAGTGGCGGTAGAATATTTGCATCTTGAACAATTAGATGTAAAAACAGCCTTTCTCCATGGGGATTTGGAGGAAGAGATATATATGTAGCAACCACAAGGGTATGAGTTCAAAAGTAAGGATAACTTGGTATGCAGGTTGAAAAAGAGTTTGTATGGCTTGAAGCAAGCTCCAAGGCAGTGGTATTTAAAATTTTACAGGTTTATGATAGAACAAGGTTATAGTAGATGTCATTATGACCACTATGTCTATTTCAAGAAGATAGATAATGAAAGATATATTATCTCATTATTGTATGTGGATGGCATGCTTGTTACAGGGTCTAACATGCAGGATATAAATGTACTCAAATGGAATCTAGCTAAATCATTTGCGATGAAGGATTTGGGTGTTGCAAAGCAAATCCTTGGTATGAGAATAACAAGAGACAGGAAAAATTGCAAATTGACATTGTCTCAGGGTGAGTACATACAAAAGGTGTTGGAGAGGTTCAGAATGCAGAATGAAAAACTAGTTAGTACACCTTTGGCTAGCCACTTCAGTCTAAGTAAGGAAATGTGTCCCAAGACATAGGAAGAGACAGATAACATGTCCAAGATTCCCTATCAATCAACAGTTGGTAGCTTGATGTATGCCATGGTGTGCACAAGACTAGATATTGCACAAGCAATGGGAGTTGTGAGCAGATATATGAACAATCTAGGTAAAGAACATTGGAAGGTAGTACAATGTATTCTCAGGTATTTGAGAGGTACTACCACTCAGGCATTATGTTTTGGAGGTTCAGAAATTGTTCTGCAGGGATATGTTGATGCAGATATGGAAGGTGATAAGGATAACAAGAGGAGCACCACAGGGTATGTGTTTATTGTAGGTGGAATAGTAGTAAGTTGGATTTCGAAACTGCAGAAGGTTATTGCACTTTCAACAACGGAAGCAGAGTATGTTGCTATTACAGAGGATAGTAAAGAGATGATTTGGTTTTGAGGTTTATGGAGGAATTGGGTAAGAAGCAGAAGGATAGAAGGTTGTATAGTGACATCCAGAGTGCCATTCATCTTGCAAAGAACTCAACATTCCATTCCAGGACTAAACATATACAGCTCAAGTACCATTTCATACACTTTTTTCTGGAAGATGAACTGTTGAAGCTCGAAAAGATACATACTAGCCAGAATCCTGCAGACATGTTCACAAAGGTAGTGACCAGAGAGAAACTGATTTCCTGCTCGATTTTAGTTGGCCTTCTAGAATGAAGGTGAACATGAGAAAGTTTCCAAGTCCAATTCTAACAAGTGCACCAGCGGTGGAGTTGTTGTGATCAGTATCCAAGTGGGATATTGTTGGTTGTGGAGCCTGATCTCTGAATTCAGAGATATTATTATTTAGCCGTGTCCATACCCCAGGTTTGGTTATGATCCCAGCACGATCCCCTAGGGGTCCGATGTAGTGGTTGCACTCCCCCGGCTGGGGGGCGTGGGGGCCAGTGGACCCCCGTCGGGGGTTTGGTGGTAACGCCCCCGAGAAATGTGGCTTGGGGGAAATGCCCCCAAGTTACAGGGGTTCGAGGACAATTCATCCGAGAAAATGGGGGTTCGGGGGCGTAGGCCTAGAGAAAAATTTTTGGGGCTGTTTTCGCCGCCAATTTTCAGGCCCATGGTTTTTGGTAACCTATGGTTTTTCCCATTGTATTTCCCTTATAAAAGAAATACATTGTAACATGGATAGGGTTGATGTATTAGGTTTTATGGATTGTAAACATCTTTGAGATCAAGAAGAGAGACTATGAGACAGCGAAGAGGAAGTGCAGCAGTTGTGCTGCAGGTTGTATCCCTTCACTTTGTTAGACAGTATAATAATAAGGACTGGAAACTTTAGTGTGGATGTATCCCATCTTGGGGTGAACCACGATATATCTGTGTCTCTCTTGTAATGTGTGTGTGATTATATTTTCATTTCTATATATTGTTATTGCTCTGCGATCCTGTTTTTCTAACAGAATTTGTATACAGTGCATCGACGACGCGCTTTTCCCATACATGAAGTGCATCAGAGAGCCCTCGACGCACTCCCCACAAAGGGAAAACATGTCACCCAAAACGTGCACAACCCCCTCATTTACAAGTCAAAAAAACCTAACGATTTACCATAAAGCAAAAAACTAATCCACTGGAAATATGTTGGACAGAGTTTAGGCTTACCTATTGTTGTTCAGGAAATTCACCCTATAATGAGGAAATGGACACTATCAACTTAGGGGGAGACAGGTAAACACAATGATTATGCTACAGAAACATCTATAAATAGTAATAGATCAAATATCTTGAAGACGTACCTTATTACTGACGTTTGATCCTAGTTTCGCTCGATCTTGTGCTCAATCTTCAACTTGATCTTCCACTTCAATAGACCTGCAACATGAAGATACCTTCCTCAACGTATCTTTATTGATATAAAGATGATAAAATTGAAATGCAATTCAAACATCAAGAACAATCAAGCATTTAATCAAATAAATACACAATCTATTAAGCATTATATTTGGGACAGGAAAGAATGCTTCAACCTTTATTGTCAAAATCATATAATGATTACAAGTTATACCTGATCAATCCAGCATGCTTATGCAACCAAATTCTGGGATCCTGCTCTTCTCTGACTTGAAATCTTCCAGCATAACAACCCTTCATACAAATTTCTCTTCTTGTGAATCAGAGTCACCACAATGTCTAACCCCTCTCCTCAATCCTCCTTGTATTTATAAGACAAAGAAGGTAGTTTAGATCGAGAGGTGGTTGTAATGGAAGTTGGGGAAGTTGCAAAACAAACTGCAACTAATCCCAATTCGTTAAATTAATATATTTTTTATCATATTTTAAGGTGTGCACGAGTTTTTCACAGTGAAGTAGCGCACAATATGCAACTTCAGTGTTTAACAACTAGTGTTTGCATCTTTTTGAGGGCATGCGCTAGTTTACTGATGTGGAGTAGCGCACAACAGGAGATGTGCGCTACTATTGAGCCTATGGAGTAGGGCATGAGCACTAGTATGCTGAAGTAGAGTAGCGCACAGCTCAAAACATGAGGTTTTTTAGGGTTTTGCTAGCTTGCAAAGGGTAAGTCAAGTCAAGGTATCATCAAAGGTCATCATGTTCTTCAATCCAAGTTGTCCTTTTGTGTAATCAACAGCTGAAGGTGATCACGGATGGAGAAGTGCAGATTTGAACTTTAACAGATTCCCCCTAATGTGTGAGGTCAGAGGGAAATGATGGCCGAAATACATTATAATTCCAAGTCAGAGGAGGAGCATGAAACCACAAAACCAAGTCACAGAAACACCTGAAACATAGATCAAGGTCAGCGAGCAATTACAATCTTGACATCATATAGATGTATAGTCTGATACAACATGATCTCCGATACATAACTAGGAGATGTATATATACCATGGCCACTTGAAATACAAATGTGGATCCATGTCAAATTGAGAGATCATAGCCATAACAACAAACTGGATCTATGTCTCAGGGAGAGCTGTAAATAAGTGAGGCTCAGTCTTGTGCAGCTTAGGTGATAACATAATGAATTGATGTCATCAACATCCCAAGGTCTTCATCCAAAACAACCCAAGGTACAAACCCTAACCATGTGAATAAATGAGCTGAAAGTCGAACATGGGGGGTATCATTTGATTACTGGTCCTTGATGTATACCGTTAACAAACGCGAGGGCTTCCACCGATAATGATGATGGGGCCCAAGGTACCTAGTACGATCCAACAAGTGTGAATAAGTTGACTTGGAGTCGAACACTTGAGGATCCTATCAAATAAGAGACATTGATATATTCTCATCATTCAACAGCGAGGAAAATTGCCACTGGTGACTGCAATCTCCAAGGTACTAACTGAAACTCTAAACTTCAATCCCAGAGCAAAATGAGTTGATGTCGATGGGAAGAAGTTTGTTGGAAGGGAGGCCTTGAGGCATCCCCCATCATCCAACATGAGGGACACTCAACTGGTATGAGCTGATATGGAGTAATATATGTAACAATACTGACACTAGGATGGCCGACACATGAGGTCAAGGTAAACTGCAAAATGGCCGACATGGGCTATATCCTTGAATAATAAGCATGACACAAAGTGACTTAGGCAGTTTTCAACATAATGGGGAAAATGATATAAACCTGTAACGTAGGAGACATTAGTAGGCCCTCCATATGGTTGGAAGAATAACCAACTGGGCGAGTAAACAACTCGGGTATCAGGTTCACCCTAAGGTCAAAAACTAAACCCAATCAACATGATAGACTCAAGTAGGTGTTGTGTTCAAGGATAGGACTGATTGAACTACTTTTGAAACTAAAGATATGTTCCATCCTTCTTATCCCTTATTCTTTTTAGATAAAAGAATACCTTTCTTGTTATTTTAATGAGTCTAAGAAAGAATGAAAACTCAGTAGATCCAACCATGTAAACATTTTAATGAGCCCATGGCAGGAAGACTCAGGACCTTCTTCATTGTTTACAGAGTTCGAAAAAGAGATAGAAGATTACTCTATATTACTGATCTCTAGATTTTAGTATCGAACCGAGATCTGTTCTTGCTCTTCGGTGTTTTCAATTTTAAGGAGTCTGAAAAACTTAAACAATAACTCCATACACCTACTCGTGGATTTTAATGTCAAGCCCAAGTAGGTTAATGCTCGCCAGTGTTTTCCTGTTTATAGAGTCTGAAAACTTAAACAATCCTCTATACACCTACTTGTGGATTTTAATATCGAGCCCAAGTAGGTTAATGCTCGTCGGTGTTTTCCTATTTATAGACTTTGAAAAACTTAAACAATCCTCTTTTTACCCTCTCGTGGATTTCACATTGAGCCCGAGTAGGTGAATGCTCGCTTGGTGTTTTCATGTTTAGAGAGCTTGAAAACCCTAAAGAAGGTTGCAAAAGGTCATTTTTCGTAAAGTTAGTCTCCTCCCTCGAAAAAGTGTAAAACAATGGAATAAGAACTCTTCTAGCGTATACAAGAGTATACCTAGAGTATACCTTTTCCGTAAATGATCCACCAAGGTCTGGAAAAGCGGTATTTCTATACCTAAGTGGATGAGCCTTCAGTTCCTTTAACAAGAATGAAGAGGACAAGTTTGCTCGGCAATCTTGTTTAGGTTTCAATAGTCCAAACAAGAGCTTAAAATGACTTAAATGACAGCTTCTAGGATCATGACTCATGATCTGCCAAAACTAGGACTTCAACAAACATGTTAGTAATCGTGACAAAAAATCTTAAATGATATGTAATTTTAACCATGACCTAGTTTAGAAGGTCTATCATCAAGAAATTTAGTCTTAAAGGATTGATAGTACAAAATTTTAATGAAAATTTGAGAACCATTGGTTGAAAATTACCTTAGTAGCATATGTAGCTATTCATTGATTAAATAACACAATTTGATAGAATTTGAAACTATAGAGATTTTACCAAAAGGGGGTAAAAATTTAAAATAAAACTCATATATGTAATTTCAAATTAAAAACTCCAATTTCATTTTGGCATTATAGGGCAAAATTTGGGAGAAAACCCTTGGATTTCAATCCTTCGTGGCGATCAACTCAAGCAACCAATCAACATTTTTCCTCCACCAAGTATGTTAATTTCATCTTAACTTGCATTTCCATAGTTTATTTGTCAATTTTTGAGCTCAAAATCAAATTTAAGGCCATGCTCAAAGCGTGCAAAGCATGTGCGCTACTCTACAATAGGAAAATTAGGTCATACTAGAGGTATGCATTACTATTTCTTATGCACACTAGCGCCCATGCGTGACTGTGTGGCAATAGAGTATCACACACCCCTGAAAATGAAGAAAAAAGTGTCGAGACTCTAAAAATTGACCTTTTTGTGGCAGGATGGTACTTGTTTGGAGGGAGAGAGAACATGAGGAGATGGATAGGGTGACAATGCAAGACCCGACCACTCTCCATGCACTTTGAAGATGTGGTTTGTTAAAGTTTTACCGAACCGTGAACATGAGGGCACTCAATCGATTGCTCCAAAGACTCGTTCACTACTGGGATGTAGATGCCAATGCATTTGATATCTGGGGACAAACCCTGGACCTTACTGTCGATGACATATACTTCATTACCGGACTCTCTAGGAGGGGAGATGTGGTAACTTTGAAAGGATCTTATCGCAATGTAGGTGCCATGTCGGTGCAAAAATATTTGAATGCATACTGTGCGGCGGGAGCCGAGAAATCAGGAAGTCAAATCCTAATTTCTACCATTGAAAGCCTCCCTCTAAAGTTTATTGTGAGTATGTTAACCCGAATGTCAAGAAGTCCCACACAACACTTATCCTCGAGCCATTCCATGCATATCGATGTCAAATGCTTGCAAGGTCATGTGTATGATTGGTGCACTAGTTTATTGGAAAATATGAAGCTTCAACTCACGGGTTGTAAGTCTGGGAGTATGAAGAACTTTGGATACGGCAACATTTTATGTACCTTCTTCTTTGAGAGGGTACCTTCTCTTATCTTGGGCATGCCTCTACCTCTATCCAATCCTTGTGAGCCGATATTGGGCCATTGGGGTGACATTTTTCTCCGCCAGGGTGGTGGTGAAAGTCACTTTTGCTATCATACTGATGATTTCTAGGGGTGGTGGGAGAGACAGGTGTCGGCATTCGAGAAATTTCCGTATGCTGGATTAGACTTCCACCATGATCCAGAGCTGGTACTTCCTCCAGGTGGTGCCTGGGGAGATATTGGTATGTTTTTGTTTTGAGAAGTATTTAATTTTTTCAAATTTTTAATTATATGATTTTTATGATGAGTTTTGAAGTACTAAACAAGTGTCAAATGCAGATATTAGACCTGTTTGTCCTGAGGGACATCCTACTATCTTTGTGAGGCCAGCAGATGTGGGTGCAACTGATGCTATGTCGGTTGACTCATGATGTTCTTGCATGCCGCATGGATCAGATACCTATTGATATGCAGGAAGATGTAGTTGGGGTGCCCCCAGCATGGCTGAGGGTGCTACGGAAGATAGCTAGGTTGGTCATATGTTATTGGGAGGCAGTAGATGATGATGAGGCCCCTCCTTCTCCATAGGAGATGGATATATTATGTATATTTTTTAGGCCACCGAGCCTAGTTTTGTACTTTATGACATGGCTTGTGATAGAATTGAGATCCAAAACTCACATTATATTTTTTGATACAGTATCGGTTATGTACATGTGTGTGTGTTTAACTTTATGTGTGAAATGCTATTTATGAAAATGTATGATACAAATGCCAATCTAAAACATAATTTGGAAATGAATCAGCTAATGCATTTAAATTTCTTGGAATGTGTTGATATATAATGGAATCGAACTGTCTTTCCAATAATCTAACTCGCAAAAACGGTCGTAGCAACACATGATCTCTAATTTGGTAAACACCCATTAACTGAAATACAACTAGTTGCAAATCAAGTCTTACATCCAAATGTGAAATGCCATGACTAAGAGCATCTCGGAGAAGTTCTATAACCGCACTTTACTCAGCCATATTGTTCGTAGTGGGACCCAAACAAACCCCTCCGAAGAGAACAGTTGGCCAGCTGGTGAGTAAATAACCCAAGCTATTGAAGCCAACTATTGGGTGTGGCGACTGGCGCCATTAGCAAATCCTAAGAAATGTTCAGTCAACATCTGATACATGAAAAGAAGACACACATAAGATTAACTAATAAGCACAAGCAAAAAGTAGCTCTACAAAATATACAGCTATTTTACAAGAAAAAGCACAACTGCCTAAGCATAGTACTTCTTCAGGTAGAGCCCATTTATAGGCTCAGGCATCTTATTACCCTCATAGCCTACTAGCTCATAAGAACCCTTATTCAGTACTTTAGAAATTATGTAAGGTCTGAGCCACATGGAATTGAACTTGCCAGGTCCTAGAGGTTCCTTGTCCTGATCCCAAAGTAGAACAAGGTCTCCTTCGAGAAACACCTTAGGTTTGATAGACTTCTCATATTGTCCTTTGACTCATTTCTTATGAAATTCGTTTGTTGTGAGCATGTCGCGGTGCTGCTCATCTAGATGTTCTAAATGCAACAAACGTTCTTCTAGTGCTGAAGTATCTGGTAGTACTTGAACAACCAGTTTTAGTGAAGGAATCTCGCATTCAATCGGAATAACCTCTTCTATCCCATGCACAAGCTGAAAAGGAGAGAAACCAGTAGCAGTCTTTACATTCGCTCGGTAAGCCCAATGAGCAGGGTATAGCATGACGTGCCAGTTATTTCGACTGGCATTAAAAGTTCTTTGTAGAATTACCTTTAAAGTTTTGTTAACTGCTTCGACTTGTCCATTTGCCTGTGGATAATATGAAGACGAATGTTCTTGCCGAAAACCTAACATTGTGTACAAATTGGTCATCATGCTATTCTGAAAATGACTGTTGTGATCACTCACAATTTCTTTGGGTATGCCGAACCTTGCAATAATTTGATTGAATACAAAATAAGCGGCAGTTTCTCCATCTACCTTGACAGTAGGCATTGCCTCAGCCCACTTAGTGAAGTAGTTGATGACAACGATGATATAATGATGTTCTCTAGCCGAAACTAGATTGCAAGTCATATAATCAACACCCCATTTTGTGAAGGGACCTATTGTAATCACAGGATGAAAAGGAGTTGGATGTGCTCTCATTTTCCTAGTGAAAAACTGACACGGACGGCAGTGTTTCACCGCTTCCACACAATCTTCAAAGATTGTGGGCCAAAAATACTCGGCACACAGTATTTTCTGAGCTATTTCCAACCCAGAAAGATGACCCCCACATGCTCCACTGTGGGCATCATTCAGTATTGATTCTGCTTCTTCTAAAGTCAAACAACATCGTAAGATGGAATCTATCCCACATCTATACAAAGTATCAGAGATGATGAGATATTTTTTCACATGACTTTTCAGTTTACGTTGTTCTTCTCTAGAAAAAGTGGTAGGACACCTCAAAGTATGGAGATATACTAAACTATCCTCGTACCATGGGTCAGAGGAAGCAATAAAGAAGATATGTTCATCCGGGAATGGTGATTCTTCCTCGATATGATCTAAGTTACTCAGAAATTCTGAGATTAACTCAGCGAACACTAGTGATTTCTTCGACTTAGCCGATTGAAAGACCAAATCGAACTCTTGTAAGATTACAATCCATTTATTGTACTTCCCACCGATGATGCATCGAGTGAGAACATATTGAAAAGGATTGACTTCTGCTATCATAGTAGTTGTTCATAAAAGCATGTAGTGACAAAGCCTCTATACCGCATAGACCGCAGCTAGTGCTAACTTCTCCACATGTGAATATTTAATCTCAGGAGCTATCAATGCATGTGAGAGATAGTAAACAACATTCTCTTGGAGCGTGTCGTCCTCCTGAACTAATACTATGCCAATTGTGAAAACAGACACCGCTAGGTATAAGAGAAAATATTTTTCATAATCAAGCGGGCTTAACAAGGGGGCTGAAAGTAGTGCCTTTTTCAAGGCCTCAAACGATGCTTGAGCAGCCTCATCCCACACGAAGTAGGTATCTTGTTTAAGCAGTCTCATAAAATATTTTGTGATCTTAGCATAGTTTATGATAAAGCATCGCAAGAAGTTAGACATGCCTTGCAGACTTTGGAGTTGTCGCAAGGTGCAAGGAGGAGGTAGATTTACAATCACCTCAACTTTTAATGGGTCAACCATTATACCACGACTGGATACAATAAAACCCAGTAAACATCCTGATTTGACGCAGAATACACACTTTTTAGGATTCAATCAAATCTTATATTGTCTGCTGATACGAACCGTTACACCAAAATCTCGAGGTGTTAGTGAAGGTCGCCCACCAGGATCTTAACATCCCACCAGGCTCCGCAGTCCAGACTCTGGGCTGGATGTGCGTCCGTACGGTGGTGTCCCCTTTGCACCGTACGAGCCCCGGGCGAACACTGCAATGCCGGCGTTGCCACCCGCTTTGTGACTTGAACTTGGGTGGAGGCTCTGATACCAAATGATACGAACCGTTACACCAAAACCTCGAGGTGTTAGTGAAGGCCACCCACCAGGATCTTAACATCTGCATCGTTCAAACACAAGTCTCAAATGAGCTGGATGATCCCGTGTCTTTCGAGATCATGCCGGGAGGTCATCCAAGTAAGGTTCAACTATGTGCTTGATATCGTGAAAAGTGAAATTCATAGCTCGCTGGAACCTAGCTCTAGAATTCTTTAAGCCAAACGACATATTCCGATAAGCAAAGGTTCCCCATGGGAAAATGAAAGTTGTTTTGTGTTGATCTTCGAGTTTGATTTGGATTTGATTATATCCTGAAACTCCATCCATGAAATAAAACATCTTGTGTCCCGCACATGCATCTATGATCTGGTCGATAAATGGTGTGCGATAGTTATCTTTCGGACAAGCTTTATTCAAGTCCCGGAACTCGGTACAAGCTTGGACAGTACCTTGCTTTTTATCAACTGGAACGGGGTTTGAAACCCATTCTGTCATGTCAATCGGGTAAATAAATCCAGCTCTAAGCAACTTTTGAACTTTCTCCTTAATGGCGGTCGTTGTTGATGTATATGTAACTTCGGAATGGATTTCATCGATGTATTTCATTTATATATTATTGTACTCCTATAGAGATGTGTCATTCCTCTATATGGAAGTCTCGTCATGTGTATTGGCGAGTGTCGCAAGTGTGTGAAATTGCCGATGGGTTATTAGACCACCATGTGTGGGGTCGGCCCTGATTTATGTAATATATGGTTGATGTACCTAGCTAGACAAGTCGGCCCCATAAGGTCACTGGGAAAATAGAACAAGTATAAATAGAGATCAAGAGATCTCTATTTGGATCACTCATAAACTTATTATTCCTTCACTCGGAAAGTGGTGCACATGTGAGGAGGAGGATCATCTTCTACTAGGAGACTATCTCTGTGTATTTGTTTATACTTTGGTTGAGCTATTGCTCTATCTATCTCTGAGGAAGTTGTGGGGTTTTTCACCTTAGGGTTTTCCCCATGGAAACTCTGTGTCTATTGTCTCTCATGCTTTTGCTTCTTGTGATGATTGACATGCTTGTTATGATTGATATGCATTGATATACTGTACATGTTATTCTCTCAGTATTGACTCTAGAGTATTGTGAATTAATGCTCATAATTGAACATGGTATTAGAGCTAACCTGAGAAGAAGACATTGTGTAGTGACGGAAACCAAGGGTTTCTTGTTTATTGGGTTTCTCTCCACAGATTTTGGAAACGCAATATAGTAGATTGACTCTACTCATCAAGGGGAATCTATCTGTCCAATCAGAATTCAATTCTGAGCATTTCCCGATTTGGCCCTAAAAATTAGGGTTTCCACAAAAATAGGAATTTATGGAATGTGAATACATAGCTGGAAGCGCCTTGCAAAAATCAAAGTTTAGAGCTTTGGATCGATATTTTTGGCCGTGTATATCTCCGAGAAACTCAAACCCTAATTCAAGGTCCTCCCAAGTGAACCTGGGAAGACTAAAAGGAATTTTTGAAAGGTGAAGCTTTGCAGATCTCAAATTCTGAATACACCAGGCTGATCAGCTCATCAAGGCGCATCTTTCTACCCTTTCAGAAAGTTGAAATTCACATTTTGAATTTCTAGGGTTTTTTCGACAAACCCTAATCTAGGACCAAATCCAGTTTTCAGCCAGTCAAGTGGTAAGACCTAATTTTTTTCTATTTCCATTTGAAGTACTCTTTAAGATGTCTCACCACACCAAGCTTGAGGATAAGCTTGAAGGGGCTGATAAATTCCGAGCCTGGAAGTATAGGATTGGGTTAATCCTGGAAGAGAATGAGTTGGACTCATATGTAAAAGAGGACATCCCTATCCCAGAGGATGAAGAGGCTAATACATTGCATAAGAAGAACTTGGTCAAGGCACAAATAATCATTGTTGATTCTATCAAGGACCATCTCATCCCCCATGTGTCATCTCTGAAGACACCCAAAGAGATGTTTGACTCCCTGAACAAGTTATTTGAAGGGAAGAACATAAATCGGAAGATGACTCTGTGGAATCAATTGAAAGGGGTCAAGATGTTGAATGGAGAGACCATTCAATCTTACTTCTCCAAAGTCTCTCAGATCAAGGAACAACTTGAAGCTATGGATGAAGTAGTGGACAATGGTGAAGTAGTTATGACCACTCTGAATGGCTTACCTAGGTCATGGGACTCCTTTATTCAAGGAATCAGTGCAAGAAAGAAATTGATCGCTTTCAATAATCTGTCGGAGGAATGTTCTCAAGAAGAAGCTAGGCTTGTAGCTCGAGAAACAAAGATGGAAGGTGAAGATCAAGCTCTCGCGGCTCACACCAAAAGAAGCAAGCCCAAGAGGGGGCACTCTCACTACAAGAGATCCTATCACAACCAACAAAAGAATAAGAAGGATCGAAGATGTTTCACATGCAATGAGAAGGGTCACTTTGCTTTAGAATGTCCCAAGAACAAAAGGGATAACAACAACTCCAGCAAGAAGAAGAAGGGCATCAAAAGAAAGTTCCATGCTCATGCTGCCGAAGATGATGAACCTACAAAGAAGAAGGCAAGGGAAGAAAGTGATGATGACTCATCAAGTGTGTTAATTTTTTAGAATTTACTTCAATCTGATCTAGGATCTTAACTGAGAGAACAACATGTACATCATATCTATACCATATCAATCATGGACACAATAATGCAAGCACACAAGAAACATAAATTTTACTTGGGGAAAACCATAAAGGTGAAAAACCCCAATAACTTTCTCAGGGATAGATAGAGAAATGATACAACCCAAGCATAAGAGATAGACATCTCCTAGCAGCAGCTTCTCCTCCTCCACAAGTGCGCCACTCTCCCGAGAGTGTGAGAGAGAATAGAATGATGAAATAGAGTGCCTCCCGCACTCTATTTATACTTGACTTGGCTTTCCTAATAACCTTTACTAGGTCAACCTTAACTTAACCACATAACATAATGCTGACTAGGCCGACACCCAATAGGGTGGTCTATTAACCCTTTGACCCACATGGCCGACCCCCAATAGGGTGGTCTAATAACCCTTCGACCCACATGACTTATACAGGGCCGACCCCAACAAGGTGGTCTAATAACCCATCAAGTATAAGTTACGACACTTACAATATAAATGACAACACTTCCGTATAGAGGAACAATAACATCTCTATGTGAATACAACCACTCCCATGTAGAGGAATAATACCATCTCTATAGGAGTACAATATACATATATGAAATACATTCTGAAGTTACATATACATCAACACTCCCTCTTAACTAGGAAGTTATTTCTTGACACAGGTCTTCTAGCACAAATCTTCTTCTCTGGATCATCATCATTGGATAATCGTCATCGAGTCATTGTCATCATCATCGTCACTACTGCTGCTATCTCAATCAATCTCTGAATCTACTCATCATAGGAAGTTCTACAGAGCCAGTCCTTTTTCATACTAGATATAGGTGCACCACCTGCAGGTCTTCATCATCTGTGCGAACGGTCTGATAGAGGTGGTCTCTCAAGACTAATTTTATGTGCTAATGCAATACCTGACAAGAGCATCCCCGAAACATTTATGTGCCTAAGCACAACCGACAAGATCTCCCAAAACTGATTACATGCATCCCCTTCACAATACCTTTAAAGAGCATCCCAAGAACATTTATGTGCCACAGCACGACTGGCAAAATCTCTAAAGAGCATCCCAGGACTTATTACGAGCACATAGCTCAACCTCTCGAATCTCCAGGACTGATTACATAAGAATATAAAATACATTTAAAGAGCATCCCAAGAACATTTATGTGCTGCAACACGACTAGCAAGATCTCTAAAGAACATCCCAGGACTTATTACGAGCACACTACTCAACCTATCGTATCTCCAGGACGGATTACATGTCTCCGTAGTAATACCTCATTTCGGGACTAATTATGAGCACACAACTCAACCTATCCGATCTGTGAGGACTACTTGCATACTACATAGCAATACCTCACCCCAGGACTGATTACGAGCACACAGCTCAACCTATCGGATTTCTGAGGACTGATTACATTCTATTTGCACAACCTGCCACATATCATCTCTGACCTCCAAGTATCAACCTGATACTTATGATCTAACTGATCATCATCACACAAAGCATCATCTTGATGCTCATGATCATACTAACCATCATCACTGTATCGTCCTGATACATATCATCTGGAGCAACATCCTGAATCTCGTCATCATGATCATCCTAATCATACAATGCATCCACCTGATGCATACCAAGTATCTATCTGATACATATCACCATACATGATCCACCTGATCATACAATGTATCTACCTGATACATACATAGATACATGAGCCACACAATGTATCCACCTGATAGATATACAGATACATGGTCCAAGCATCCAACATGATGCATATACAAATACATATAAATGATCCAACTGATCATATCCAGCATCCAACATGATGTGTATATACATATAAATGGTCCAACTAATCACATCCAGCATCCAACATGATGCGTACATACATATACATCTAAATGATCCAACTGATCATATCCAACATCATCCTAATGCATATATATAGATCAGTAACTAGAGCATCGTCCTGATGCTCATCATCCAGTGCTTACATCCACAGCCATTTGAAGGATCCTCCTTGAAACATGCTTGGAATGGCTTCAGTAAATGTCTCCATCACTTCTTCCTCCAGGTGTTGTCGATCGGAAGAACACCAAGCCTCTCTCTGAAGTACTTGAACTTCACTCTATCTAGTGGCTTTGTCAGCACATATGCAATCTGCTCATCCGTTGCAACATACAAGAGCTTCACTGCTCCTCTTTGCACCATATCCCTGATATAGTGATATTTTATATCTATGTGTTTCAACCTGTCGTGGAACATCGAGTTCTCAGACAGCTTCACACAACTCTGGTTGTCACAAAATATACTAGTAGCCTCCAGCGGTAGATCAAATAAATCAAACAGTAGCTTTCGAATGCATACTTCCTCACAACTAGCCGAGCAAGCTGCAACATACTCTACTTCGGCTATACTCAGTGCTACACAGGACTACTTCTTGCTAAACCAAGAGATCATACCGATCCCATACTCAAGCATCACCCAGAAGTGCTCTTCCTATCTGCAGCATTGCCTGCCCAATCTGAATCAACATAACCCTGTAGGTTAAACTTTTGATTCGCATCATACTTGATCCCATAATCAGTTATACCCTTCAGGTACCTCAGAATATTCTTTACAGCAACCAGGTGAACACCCCTCGGATCCATCAGGAACTGGCTCAATGTGTTCACCGCAATGAAAATATATGGTCTCATGTTCGTCAGGTGCATCAAGGATCCAATCATCTGACGATACATAGTGATATCAACCGGATTGGATGAAGCATCACACAGAAGCTTTAGGTTTGATGCCATAGGTGTGGCCATGGCCTTGTAGTCCATCATCCCGAACCTCTTCAGGATCTCTACTGCATACTTCCCTTGTCCAAGGAAGATTCCATCCGCACTCTGCCACACCTCCATACCTAGAAAATAGTGCATCATCCACAAGTTCTTCATCTCGAACTCGACAACAAGCTTCCACTGCGTGTCGGCAATCAATCTATCTTCACCTGTAATAAATAAGTCATCCATATACAAAAGTAGTATCACTAGATTGCCTTCCTCAACCTTTTAGTAAAGGTTGGAATCCGCTTTACTCTTGGTAAATCCCAAACTGGATAGAAAGTTGTCTATCCTGAGTTCTACACATATATGACTCCCTGTCATGTGTCTCAGAACCAAGTGGTTGTTCCACATACACTTCTTCTTCAACTACACCATTCAAGAAAGCTGTCTTGAAATCCATCTGGTGTATCTTCCCTTTCATCACTGCTGCTAGAGCAAGTACTAATCTAATGGAAGTGTATCTGGCTACAGGAGCAAGAGTATCTATGCTACCACCGGCAGCATACTTGATCTTGTAGATCCTCTTGGAAGTCACTACAGACTCCCCTTCAGGTCTTGGGATTGCATCCCAAACATCTTCATGATCGACTAGTACTCCTCGATCATGGCATTTTTCCCAGATCCTGGGAACTTCAATATCTTCAATGTTTTCAATAGATAACTTTGTTGCTGAACAAATGTTGTAGTCCTTCTTTTGTAGGTGATGGTATACGATCTTTCCTACACAACAAGTTAAATTGCATGATTAGAAAACATCTCAGAGTTTTCAGAACAAATTCTTACACATAAAGAAATATGTCATACATTCATGCAATTATCTTAGCTAATGCTTCAATATAACATTTATCCATATCCCGTAACTTTCTAGATGCCTTCCAATCTCTACCAGAACATTGTTAAGAGTGTGCACAACTCCCAACATGTCAGCAAAGAGGTTTCATTCTAGATAAGTAGCAATGGAATGTTGTACTGTGCCATAGACCACTTACCCATGTATATTAGTAGTATACTGTTCATCAATGCAACTATTCTAATATGCATAATACACAACCTAATTCTAGGAACATGAGTATATACATTATCGAACAATATTATTTAAACAATAAAATATGCAAGGAATGATAATTCAAATACTTATCTTTGTTTGTTTGTTGAGTTGACTCCCTCTTAGTCTTTGCTTCTTTTTTGCAACTCCATTCTGATGTGGATTGTGAGAAGTTGCCAACTCCCTTTGAATATCTGCATCCTTGCAGAAACTACTAAAGTGTGCTCCTTCTGGATCTTTGCTTCCTTGCAGGAACAACTAGAGTGTGCTCCCTCTTGTTCTTTGCTTCCTTGCAGGAACAACTGGAGTCTGCTCCCTCTTGATCTTGGCTTCCTGGATTACCTATCCTTGAACTTATATCCATCACTATGCATGCTTATTAGTATTATCATTGTGTTATCCTCGAGGTCTCATACATAATCACACATTCATTAGTATAATCTTAATACTATCAAAACACAATAATCTTAAACATGTATAGTCATGATCATTTCAAACACAGATAATAAACATTAGTATTCAAGGTTTCAGGGAAGTCTTATTTTATTCATGCATATTCTTATTTGATCATAGGCTAGTTGAATCATCAATCAAGATAAGAGACATAAAATGCATAAACCCTTGATTGCTTACATTTCTAACTTTATGAATAAACATAACCCATCATACCAAGTATACTTCTATAAGGGATCCTAACACAAGGTAAGATTCTAACTTGATATAGGAAAAACATACCTGGATTGGTATGTTAGCTACTTATGTCTAACATACCCACATGATGTCTTCTTGTTCTCTTCAATGACTTGTGCTAGTAACCTGCATATCTCATAGGTTAATCATTATAGAACCCAGTTATACATATCTCGTAAGTAGATCTTCTAAGTGATCCATGACAATGGATGAATCTTTGTCTTCATGTCATCATGATCATATGTTCTTGAACTAGAACATGATTTGTCTTTCTTGGTGTACCTTTCATGTTAGCGGACAACATAAACCTCATACAACACCATAATGCATTAGTACAATCATAAGTGTGAACACCCTAATCAATGAATATCTTCTATCATCCAATCATAATTTTATTAAGGTGATACTACAACTCTAAATTTAATCAAGATTGTACTAACCGTAATAACATGAAGACAAACATACTATAAACTTAATCATGATCAAATCCTAAAACATACTTGGATAAGTCATACCCGTCGATATTGCTTGTAATCTTCTTATGTAAGGCCTTAGCCTCATCTCCCTCTGAAACAGGAACTTCTTCACTTATGCAGGTGACCAATCCATTCTCTTCTAGGATTAACCCAATCCACTTGATCTGCAGGAACTGGATCTGGAGCTAGATTAGGGTTTGTCATAGAAACCCTAAAAGTTCAAACTTTGAATTTCAAACTTTCGAAAGGATAGAAATATGTGCCTTGATGAGCTGATCAAGCTAGTATACTCGGAATTTGAAAACTGCAAAGTTTCACCCATCAAATTTTCCTCTGAAACTTCCGAATTCACTAGACATGACCCCGAACTAGGGTTTGATAAATCCCACCCTTATGCCCAATCAAAAGGTTCGATCCAAATCTCTAATCTTCTAGTTTTCTGAAGAGCTTCCAGTCGTGGTGACAGATTTCAAAAATTCCCATTTTTGCAGAAGCCCTAATTTTCCACTTTTCCGATCAAAGTCCCGAACTAGGGTCTGATCAAGCCCGGCTTCTGCCCAACCAAAAATTCTGATATTGGTCTCTAAATTTTGATTTTGATTAGTAGCATTCATCCGTAGTCTCTGATTACAAAAATTCCAACTTTCTCCGAAACCCTAAATTCCGGAAGCCATGAATGAAGGTGCTCAAAAATAATTTTGTTTTGACAGAAATATGTACCTGATTGTTTCTAGAGTAACTCCATAATTTTCAATCCACAGGGTCTGAACATGTTTCCTATGATATCATGACCTGTCATCTTTCCAACCCCATAGGTCTGACCGCAAATGGATTCTCTGAGAGAGAGTTATGCCAAGTGTCGCAACGTGACCTGTTTATGGGATAAAACAGGAGAGCGAGCTTGTACGGCGTGCCACATGTCAATTCTTCAGTTTCGGCCTTTGAAAAAGTTACCTAAGAAAGTACACTTCGTTCAATACCTGTCACGTTTTACGAAATTTCAGTTGGAGCTTCCTATCCCAAGTTATGACCTTTTTTCCAAGGTCACCTGTTTATGACCGAGATCTGGAAGAGGCAGAAACCCTATATTGTAAAGATCATAAATCACAAAGTATAAAGAATTAGAGGATTTCCTTTGGACACAAGGTACATGGGGATCGTATCTTTTCTTTGTACGATTTTCAAACCCTGAAACCTCGCTGACATTTATTTATAGCAAAATTTATACGATGACTGGTTTTTTCTATATCAAGCCCTAGCATCGCAAGTGCAACAAGTGTCATATATGCCATACCATGCCTTCTTTCAGGCTAGCTCTAATGCCATGTTAATTTTTTGGAATTTACTTCAATCTAATCTAGGATCTTAATGGAGAGAACAACATGTACATCATATCTACAACATATCAATCATGGACACAATAATGCAAGCACACAAGAAACACAGAGTTTACTTCGGGAAAACCATAAAGGTGAAAAACCCCAATAACTTCCTCAGAGATCGATAGAGCAATGATACAACCCAAGCATAAGAGATATACATCTCCTAGCAGCAGTGTCTCCTGCTCCACAATTGCACCACTCTCCTGAGAATGTGAGAGAGAATAGAATGATGAAATAGAGTGCCTCCCACACTCTATTTATACTTGACTTGAATTTCCTAATAACCTTTACTAGGTCGGCCTTAACTTAACCACATAACATAATGCTGACTGGGCCGACACCCAATAGGGTGGTCTAATAACCCTTTGACCCACATGGCCGACCCCCAATAGGGTGGTCCAATAACCCTTCGACCCACATGACTTATACAGGGCCAACCCCAACAAGGTGGTCTAATAACCCATCAAGTATAAGTTACAACACTTACAATATAAATGATGACACTTCCATATAGAGGAATAATAACATCTCTATATGAATACAACCACTTCCATGTAGAGGAATAATACCATATCTATAGGAGTACAATATACATATATGAAATACATTCCGAAGTTACATATACATCAACAAAGTGAAGAAGAGTATGTTCTAATCTCTTCTCTCACAGGTACTATCTCTCATGGTTGTAATGATTGGTTAATTGACAGTGGGGTTTCCAAACACATGGTTGGGGATGACTATCAATACCCCATCAAAAGAAGTGGTGAAGCCTCCTACAACCTAGATTCTGGAAAGTCTTTGAAGATGAAAGAAGTTCTTTGTGTACTTGGGCTCAAGAAGAATCTTCTCTCCATCTTTGCATTGGATGCAAAAGGCATGAGGGTTGAATTTGTAGATGGCCAAGTCCTAATGTGGCCAAAGGGTAAAACTATTGATGATAAAGTGGTGATTGGAAAGCAAGAGGGAGGTTTGTATAAATTGAGGGGACAACCTAAATATGCCATGGTACATGATTCCATGGAGCCAAGTGAACTTTGGCATAGAAGACTTGCACATATGCACGATAGAGCATTACCAATTGTAAGTAAGGTTGTAGAGGGTCTTCCTGAAATTAATACGAAGCATGAAGGTGTTTGCAAAGGATGTGCAAAAGGAAAGAACATAAAGAAGGAATTTCCAAGCAGTGAAAGCAAGGCAAAAGGCATCTTGGAAATTATCCACTCCGATGTATGCAGTCCCATGTCATCCAGTTCTCTGAGTGGACATGTTTACTATGTCTCTTTCATTGATGACTTCTCCAGGAAGACTTGGGTTTACTTATTGAAGAAAAAAGATGAAGTATTTGATAATTTCAAGGAATTCAAAACCTTGATGGAGAACCAAACTGATAAGAAGATCAAAACATTTAGATCCGACAATGGTGGAGAATTCACCTCAGGTGACTTCAAGAAGCTATGCAGTGATTCAGGGATTAAGAGGGAGTTGATTGCTCCTTACAATCCACAACAGAATGGAGTTGTAGAAAGAAAGAATAGAACTATCATGGAAGTAGCAAGGGCTATGCTACATGACCAGGATCTACCTATGAATCTATGGGAAGAAGCGGCTAGAACAGTTGTATATGTGCAGAATAGAACACCCCACAAGATATTGGACAACAAGACACCAGAAGAGGTCTTCTCTGGTAAGAAACCTGAGGTCAGCCATCTCAAAATATCTGGTTGTCCAGTATATACACATGTCCCAAAGGAAAAGAGGACCAAGCTAGATCCTTCAGGAAAGAAGGGTATCTTTGTGGGTTACATTGAAAGTTCTAAGGCTTACAGAATATACTTTCCAGGGTTCAAGAAGATTGATGTTAGCAGGGATGTGACATTTGATGAAAACTCAGCATTCATCAAATCAAGAAAGACACCTGTTGAAGATTATGAAGAACCTAAGGAAACTAGATTTCAAGACACTGCCATGACTGAAGCAATTCCAAATGTTGATCGTGAAATTGAATATCCACAATAACCTGTAGATCCACCTCGTGAGAAGGACTCTCACAAGAGGAAACCTGCATAGGCTAGAGAGCGCATTCAAGATGCAGATAGATTTGGCATTCGTGAAGAAGAACACAGAGCAAAGAAGAGAACTAGATCTCATACCAACTATGTTTCTTTACTCTGTGATATCATGAACAAAGAACCTTCCAATTACAAAGAAGCAGCAAAAAAAAAAGAATGGAAGGATGCCATGATCAAGGAATACCAATCAATAATGAAGAATGATGTTTGGGATGTTGTCCCAAGATCTGAAGGGAAGTCTATTGTGACTTCCAAATGGATTTACAAGATCAAGCATGCTGCGGATGGCACCATAAAAAAATACAAGGCAAGATTCGTAGCTCGTGGCTTCTCTCAGAAAGAGGGAATAGATTATGAAGAAACTTTTGCTCCTGTAGCCAGGTACACTTCCATCAGAACAATACTTTCCCTGGCTGCAGCTATGAAATGGAAGATACACCATATGGATATCAAGACTGCCTTCTTGAATGGTGTAGTTGAAGAGGAAGTGTATGTGGAGCAGCCACTAAGTTTTGAAACACATGATAGGGAGTCATATGTGTGCAGATTGAGGAAAGCCTTGTATGGCTTGAAGCAAGCTCCCAAAACTTGGTATGGTAGGATGGAAAGTTTCCTATCTATTTTGGGCTTTACCAAGAGTAAAGCGGATTCCAACCTTTACTACAAGATTGAGGAAGGGAATCCTATGATTCTACTCCTATATGTAGATGACCTATTTGTAACAGGAGATGACAGATTGATTGCTGATACAAAGAGGAAGCTTGTTGCCGAGTTCGATATGAAGGACTTGGGGATGATGCACTATTTCCTAGGTATGGAGGTGTGGCATAGTACAGATGGGATCTTCCTTGGATAAGGGAAGTATATAGTAGATATCCTGAAGAGGTTCGGGATGATGGATTTCAAGGCCATGGCCACACCTATGGCATCGAATCTGAAGCTTCTATGTGATGCTTCATCTGAGCCAATTGATGTCTCTATGTATCGTCAGATGACTGGGTCCTTGATGTACCTGACGAACACGAGACCAGATATTTGCTTTGCGGTGAACACATTGAGCCAGTTCCTGACAAATCCGAGGAGTGTTCATTTGGTTGTTGTAAAGCATATTCTGAGGTACTTGAAGGGTACAGTTGTTTATGGGCTCAAGTATGAAGTGAATCAAAAGTTTAACGTCCAAGGTTATGTTGATTCAGATTGGGTAGGCAGTGTTGTAGATAGGAAGAGCACATCTGGGTGCTGCTTCAGTATAGGATTAGGTGTGATCTCTTGGTTTAGTAGGAAGCAGTCTTGCGTAGCACTGAGTATAGCCGAGGCAGAGTATGTTGCATCTTGTTCGGCTATTTGTGAGGAAGTATGGCTTTGGAAGCTACTGTCTGAGTTATTTGATCTCCCGTTGGATGCTACTGGTATCTTCTGTGATAACCAGAGTTGTGTGAAGCTGTTTGAGAACCCAGTGTTCCATGACAGGTCGAAACACATAGAGATCAAATATCACTATATCAGGGATATGGTGTAGAGAGGAGTAGGGAAGCTCCTGTATGTTGCGACAGAAGAGCAGATTGTAGATGTGCTGATGAAACCAATAGCTAGAGTGAAGTTCGAGTACTTCAGAGAGAGGCTTGGTGTTCTTCAGATTGATGACACTTCAAGGAAGAAGTGATGGAAACATTTTCAGAAGCCATTCCAAGCATCTTAGAAGGAGGATCCTTCACATGGTTGTGGATGTAAGTGTTGGATGATGAGCATCAGGACGATGCTCCAGTTACTACTATATATATGTATGTACGCATCATGTTAGATGCTAGATATGATCAGTTGGATCATTTATTTGTATATGTATGTACGCATCATGTTGGATGTTGGATATGATCAGTTGGATCATTTATTTGTATATGTATGTACGCATCATGTTGGATGTTGGGTATGATCAGATGGATCATTTAGATGTATTTGTATATGCATCATGTTGGATGCTGGACCATGTATCTGTATATGTATCAGGTGGATATTGTGTATGATCAGGTAGATCATATATGTTGATATGTATCAGGTCGGCATGTTGTATGATCAGGTAGATCATGTATCTATGTATGTATCAGGTGTATACATTGTATGATCAGGTGGATCATGTATGGTGATATGTATCAGGTAGATACTTGGTATGCATCAGGTAGATGTATTGTATGATCAGGATGATCATGGATGGCGAGCTTCAGGATGTTGCTCAAGATGACATGTAGCAGGATGTTGCAGTGATGATGATTAGGATGATCATGTGTACATCAGGATGATGTATGGTGAGTATCAGGTTGATACTTTATGGTCGTGGAATAGGTTGTGCAGATAAGCATATAATTTGGCCCTTGAAGATTTGCAGATAGTCTTTCGAGCTTTTTCCTATGGCATGTAATCTGGCGCTGGGATATCTGGAAAATACTCTTTTGAGGTTTTGCTCTGGGAGGACATATAATTTGTCCCTGGGAGATCTACAGATAGTCTTTTGAGGTTTTTCCTATGGCATATAATATTGCCCTGGGATATCTGGCATATGCTCTTTCGAGGTTTTGTCCTATGGCATATAATATGTCCCTGGGAGATCCAATAGGTTGGGTTGTGTGTCCGCAATAAGTCCTAGGATGCTCTTGCAAGGTTTTCCCATGACCACATGTAATTTGGCCCTGGGAGATCCTATAGGTAGAGTTGTGTGCTCGTAACAGCCTGGGATGCTCTTGCGAGCTTTTGTGGTGATCACATGTAATGTGTCCCTCGGAGATCCTATAGGTAGAGCTGTGTGCTCGTAACAGCCTGGGATGCTCTTGCAAGGTTTTGTGGTGAGTTCACATATAATATGGCACTGGGAGATTCTACAGGTCAAAGTTGTGTACCCGTAACATCCTGGGATGCTCTTTCGAGGTTTTGTGATGCACATAATAACTCCTGAGGATTCCACAGTATGGCCAGTGATGATGAAGACCTGCAGGTGGTGCGCCTACATCCAGTATGAAAAAGGACTGGCTATGTAGAACTTCCTATGACGAGTAGATATAGAGATTGTTTGAGATAGCAGTAGCAGTGACGATGATGATGATTCGAGGACGATGCATTGATGACAATGATCCAGAGAAGAATACTTGTGCTAGCAGATCTATGTTGAGAAATACCTTCCTAGTTAAGAGGGAGTGTTGATGTATATGTAACTTCGGAATGTATTTCATCCATGTATTTCATTTATATATTATTGTGCTCCTATAGAGATGTGTCATTCCTCTATACGGAAGTGTCGTCATGTGTATTGACAAGTGTTGCAAGTGTGTGAACTTGTCGATGGGTGATTAGACCACCATTTGTGGGGTCGGCCCTGATTTATGTAATATATGGTTGATGTACCTAGCTAGACAAGTTGGCCCCGTAAAGTCACTGGGAAAACAGGACAAGTATAAATAGAGATCAGGAGATCTCTATTTGGATCACTCAGAAACTCATTCTTCCTTCACTCGAAAAGTGGCGCACATGTGAGGAGGAGGATCATCTACTACTAGGAGACTATCTATGTGTATTTGGTTGTACTTTGGTTGAGCTATTGCTCTATCTATCTCTGAGGAAGTTGTGGGGTTTTTCACCTTAGGGTTTTCCACATGGAAACTATGTGTCTATTGTCTCTCATGATTTTGCTTCTTGTGATGATTGACATGCTTGTTATGATTGATATGCATGGATATACTGTACATGTTATTCTCTTAGTAAAGATCCTAGAGTATTGTGAATTAATGCTCAAAATTGAACAACCACTTTTCGAGGATTCACAAGACGGAGCTTCTGTCTCACAGGATTTCCATTAGGGTATGTTGTGATGACATGATCAACAATGGCTAGATAGATACCTGGCATCTCCTCATAAGACCAAGAAAAAATGTCACAGAATTTTTTAAAAAGCTTGGTATACAGAGCGATCTCTTCTGGAGAGCATTCTGCACCAATAAAAATGTTTTCCACGATCCCGGGTTTGGTGGAAATGTTAATCGGGATTGTTCTCGATATATTAGCCATATTCCATTCAGTGTAAATAGCTCTTGAAGTGGAAGGAAAAGATGAAAAATCAACAAATCTACCGAGTCTCATAGAGAATTCTCCTCTCTCTATCTTGTCTAGGTTTGGAAGCAGGTAAGACCTATGATGCATATGTTCCCATGGATGGTCCAGGCCCATCATGGATTCCAAAATGGCTTCATCAGACGGTAAGACCATGTCTAAACAGTCGAAAGAGTGGGTATAATTCAGTGACCATGCAGGAGCATAGTCCATATCCAACTTAGCAGAGACCGGCGGAGTCACGATATGTTCCATTGCAGCATGTTGTACTTCCATGTACGTTATCTCTGCAATGGTTAAAGGCACTGAAGGTTCTGATACAATAGGAAGGATCCACAGATCATTCCTAAGACCAACTGTGAAAGTTTCAGTAGAAGTACCTACATCAGAACGCATGAAAAGAACATGAGAGGGTAGGTCAAAAGTGCCTATTAATGACCCGTAAAGCCCTGCTCCTAAACTCTTGCTTACTGGGGCATATTGATCAACTAAAGGAATAGTGGAATCCAATGAAGTCTAGTTGTTTTGACGAGATAGCAAAAGTTGATCGACCATGACTATATTGCCTTCGTGAGGAAACATAACAACTCGAAAAACTACTGATGCAATGGCTCGCATGGCATATGTCCAGCTCCTGCCTAATAACATATTGTAATCAAGCGGAGCGTCCAAAACTTCAATCTCTACAGCAACTATCTTACCGGTAAGTGTAATTTCAAACGTGTGGACGGAAAGTCCTGCCATCAAAGGCAGTAAGCAGTGTGTTAGAGGGGGCTAACTCGGGAGAGCCTAAAGATTTCCAGCAAGAAATGGACACCACGCACATCGACGTGCCCTCATCTACGACATCCCGTCTAATGGTTATAGGACCATGAACTACTTCTATCCATAGGGAAACGTGGTACAACAACCGTTATTTGATATCATACATAACAAAGCGCGTAGTCATGTTGGATGATTCCATACTTCCAATCGCTGCCAGAAGTGCATTTCATTCTAACGGACAACTTTGCAAAACTTCTAACGTGGACATAGCACAAGGGGTCTGAGCTAGATCTTCAACCACATTGTACTTGGAAGCAACCTGAGCGTTGGGATTGTACGAGGCCCATTTCAAGACACCTTTAGGGATCTTGGGCAACGAATCCACTGGAATGTGGAGAGGAATGGAAGATTCAGGAATCTCTTTATTCTTTTTCCGTGCATCCGGGGTATAATTTCTTGCTCACGTTTGCAAAAGTTCATCCACGCTAACCATATTAATGAAAGTTTGATCAACTAAAGCATGAGTAGTGCCCCCAGTTTTGGAGGTGTAAGAAGTTGAGCCCTTCCCCTTAGGAAATGGATCTTTAAGTATGGCAGGTTTCTTTTCTTGAAGCAGCTTCTGGGCTTCTTCAAGTAGAGGGCATTGGTGAGTGAGTTGATCCTACTTGCAAAGATTTAAAGGGAACTTAACCTTCTTCTTCTCTTTGTTACCCTCCTTGGCATTCTCTTTGTTATTTGGATTTTACTAGTTCCCCTCTCCTTTCTTTCCCTTCTTTTTGTTATTGGGATGTCGAGGGCCCCTTTGATTGTTTTGAACTTGGTTCATAGATTCATAAGTAGAAGGAGAGGTTGTGACAGAGGTTACTTCTGCAGTCGATTATTTCATGGATAAGGAATGAACTTGCTTAGTCAATGCTTCGAAAGCTGCAGAATCTACTGAACCCACTATGCCGTCAGCATGTGGTCCAGGTTTAGGTCTGCCAAGATAAGTGTTTGATCGCGGTGCGTCTGGTATAATCTCATAAAGTAGCCCAGACTATGCATAGACAAGATCTAACTGTTGGGTCTATAAAATGGCTTCTTCCTCAGAGGACACTCCAGAAGTAGCTACTTCCTTAGAAATGTAAGGAAGGAGTGATTTCAGATACCACTCGAGAAGAAATTATAGAGGTATATTGGCTTTAATGAGCCTCTTCCGTCTTCCCCACTCCTGAATGTGATCAGATAAGTGAGTGGATTTATTTTGTCTAAATGTAGACAAAAGATCTGTTCCGGTATCATACCAAACATGAAGCTGGAAGTGGTTCAGAAAAATAGTCACGAGATCCTAAAAATGAAAAAATGTCGCTGCAGGAACTCAATGTACCATTTAGCTGCAGCGCCAGTTAAGGTTCTTTGGAAAAGTCTCAACCTAACGGAATCTTCGTTCAACGAGTTTGAAGAACACCATAAATGGAAAGTGCTGACATGATCACTAGGGTATTCACAGTTTTTTCCTTTGAATTTTGGAATGTCCGAAGGTAACTTGGTAGGAACTGGTGGCCATGTAGCGTTATGGTACACTAGATCATTCGTCAACTTGGAAAGGTTTGGCAAGTTCAGAGTTTCCAGAAATGCTAAACGAGGTCTACAAGATGGCATTTGATAAGCTGGGGTCATAAAGGGGGAACCACCCATAGTTTGACCTCTAAACTACTAGTAGGGGTTTCCCCCATCCATCTGCTAGTAGGGGTTGCCCCCAGCCATCTGCTGGTAGAGATTACCCCCATCCATCTGCTGGTAGGGGTTGCCCCCTGCCATCTGTTGTTGTGTGAAAGTGTTGTTGAATTTCCCCCACCCAAATGAAAGTGGGTTGGTACTCTGAACGTTTGTCCACTGAGGCTGGGTGTTAGCCCCGCCATATTGTTGATTAAGGATGTTACTCCCTACTCTTGAAAACAGAGAAAAAGGGGTGTTTCCCGTAGGTACATTATTTTGATTCATGTTGTAACCTGCAAAGGTGTTAAAACCAGGGGTATTCGAGGTGGACGACGCGGTCATGGTACTCATGACAGGCATAGTTGCAAAGGCGTTTGGCCCTACATTCGGTGTGGAAATCCAAGTACTAGGTATATGATATGGTTGTTGAGTTGCAGGAGGTGGAACAAGATTCACTGTACTACTGGGTCCAAAAGTGGGTGTAGAGGCGGATGCCAAAGTTGTTGAACTTGGCATGCCTAAGGTACCGGCATTAAAGCTGAAGGACGGATTCGAAACAGAAGTTGGCTGTGTCGAACTCGGTGTAGCAATGGGAGGATTATTTACAGTATTTGTGTTCATACCTATTGTGGGAGTTTGTGGAACTACCTGTTCGCCTCCTGTATTAGTCATAATATGCCCAGGTGTGAACAAATATGCACTATAATCAGGTTGTTGGAAACCAACATGCATCAGAAGCGGAACGTTAAAATCAGTCAAAGGAAGATTAAAAGGAGTATTAAACTCACCAGAAGTGAGATCCTCAATCTCAACTGTATTAAAATCTTGCTGATCTGGAGTCCCAGGTTGTGGTTCCTTAGGAACCTCTGTTTCACCAGTAGCTTCAAACAGACCACTGGAGTCTGTCCTCTGTCGTCTTGGTGGTGGAAGTGGTTCCACTCTAAGTGGGAGAAGGTTTTGCAATCTTCGAGACCTACGAAGCTATTGGTATTCAAAAATTATATATAAAAATAAAACTAAGCAAAAACCTAGTGGCCACTAAGACTAGGGGGCAAACAACATTCCACTAAAAAAATTCTAACTATGGAAACTAGGCAAACAAGATGCGTTCTGGAGAAGAGTCTGGGATGATGAGGGCCCAGAACAGATCAACGAAGGAAGAAGAACAGTTACCCGGGGTCCACAATACAATGACTAAGGGTGCAAGCGTTGGAATCACCCAACCGCCCTCCCAAAGACCTGCAAGGGATTTCCTCCCACGTCTGTCCTAGGTACAGTAGCTATAATCCCCTGTTGTCACCTATGTATGATCCTATAGGTCTGATACTAAGGCTACCATAAGTACAAAATATCCTGGGGGGACAGGTGTCAACCTGATCAAAATGCGTGGGCAGGGTAGCAAAGCCCGAAGTCCAGATGGACCCCCGTACGCGAATCGACCCCTAGTTTATGGCTGAGGGGAAATTGAGGGGATATACTCAACAAATCCGATCTTCCACGGCCTCGTGCTTAGCTCTGGTTTTAGTAGAGTTTCCCAGGAATATTTGATACAGATGGGTTTACCTATATGAAATTCACACTATGATTTTTGAGTAATGAAACAAGCTTCGAGCAATTTAAGGTGTTTTAAGCTCGAAACTCTAGCCTAGACTAGTTGGTGTCGTGTATCCCTAGAAAGAAAATCATTTCTAATTGATTTTATTAAGATTCTTTTTAAGGCTACTTTTTACTCAGTGGGGCAGTGCATTGTGTGGTGTGGTTGCAACAGAAAGTAAAGTGCATGAAATGAAACAACTTTCAACAACAAAAAGACTTTTTATTTTTCGTTTTATATTCTTTCCAAAATGAAGAGTAAGCAAACCTAAACAACGCTTTCTTTTTGTTTTATTTTCAAATTCTGAACAAAGTAAACTATGCTACTCTGCAAAGATTGTAAGCCTCACTACTCTAAGCTACCAAACTTATTTTGCTTTTTCTGTTATATATGAACGAAAAAGAACTTGAAATCGGAAGCAAGTAAGACCTACAAAAGATGTGCAAGTATGGCAAAATGACTCTAAAGTTCACAACAATCGAATCAATGATCCGACAAAGACTTGTCCTACAAGTTTTTTCAAAGGAAAAATCTCTTGAACTTGGAATTAAAGTGGGGAGAAAAAAAGGATGAAAGATGCTTACAACTAAAAATCAAACTTAGAAGAATGCTCCAAAGCACCAAACCCTAAACAATAACACTAAGCCAAGTAGTAGGTAGGAAAGCGAACTAAAGACAACCTTACTAACACAAAGGCTCAAAGGTGAAACAAACTAAAGTACTTCAAACTCACTTAATACTAGAAATGACAGCGAGGTCAAGAAATGTCGGGACTCAAAAATCTTGTGAATACACCCCAAAGGCTCTAAAAATGGGTCAAAACCCTAAATCAAAGGATGAGACACCCAAAGAGCATACAAGTGTCGCAACAAACAACAAATGCTAAACACAAAGGTTTGTATACCTGCAACACACTACTAGGGTACGGACGAGCAGCTATGTTCACTAAGGAACAATGCACGGTCTCCAAAAAGAGTCACAAACGAACAAGACACTTCAAAAGTAATCAAGTGACCAAAAGATGAACTAAGGGACTCAAAAGAGACTAAAGAGACTCAAAGACAAATTACAGACCTCAAAGACCAGTTAAGAAGGCCAAAAGAAAAGTTAGAAACCAAACCAAAACAGGTAGAAAACCAAACCTTACATTAAATAGAGAGCTACAGGAATGTGCTCTACTGTGCAATAGGAAACTAGCACAATTTGGAAGGTGTGTGCCCCTGTGTAATAGATAAACTAGCACACAATCTCAGGTATGCGCTACTGTATGTACAGTAGAGTAGCACAAATGTCAAGAAAGGTCAGAAATCAAACGTTATAGAGGTGTAAAAGGCCGAGTCAGACAAAAGATAGCAGGTAAGGATGACCTACAAGGCCCCTTAGAGGATTAAAGGGATCAAAAAGTACTGGAAAGACAACAAAATGGGTTTCCTAGAGCAGAAAAACAACCGGCTCCCCAACGGAGTCGCCAGTCTGTTGTTTGGGAAATTCACCTATAGTGAGGAAAGGGACACTATCAACTTAGGGGGAGACAGGTAAACACAATGATTATGCTACATAAACATCTATAAATGGAAATAGATCAAATATCTTGAAGACGTACCATATTACTGACGTTTGATCCTAGCTTTGCTCGATCTTGCGCTCAATCTTCAACTTGATCTTCCACTTCAATAGACCCGCAACATAAAGATACCTTCCTTAGCATATCTTGACTGATATAAAGATGATAAAATTGAAATGCAATTCAAACATCAAGAACAATCAAGCATTTAATCAAATTAATACACCATGTATTAGGAATTATATTTGGGACAGGAAGGAATGTTTCAACCTTTATTGTCAAAAGAATATAATGATTACAAGTTATACCTGATCAATGTAGCATGCTTATGCAACCGGATGCTGGGATCCTGCTCTTCTTTGACTTGAAATCTTCCAACATAACAACCCTTCATACAAATTTCTCTTCTTGTGAATGAGAGTCACCACAATGTCTAACCCCTCTCCTCAATCCTCCTTGTATTTGTAGGACAAGGAAGGTAGTTTAGATTGAGAGGTGGTTGTAATGGAAGTTGGGGAAGTTGCAGAACCAACTGCAACTAATCCCAATATGTCAAATTAATATATTTTTGATCATATTTTAAGGTGTGCGTGAGTTTTTCATAGTGGAGTACCGCATAGTATGCAACTTCAGTGTTTAACAACTAGCGTTTGCAACTTTTTTAGGGTGTGCAGTAGTTTACTGAAGTGGAGTAGTGCATAGCAGGAGATGTGCACTACTAATGAGCTTATGGAGTAGGGCATGAGTGCTAGTATGCTAAAGTATAGTAGCGCACAACTCAAAACATGAGGTTTTTCAGGGTTTTGCTAGCTTGCAGAAGGGTAAGTCAGGTCAAGGTATCATCCAAGGTCATCATGCTCTTCAATCCAAGTTGTCCTTTTGTGTGATCGAAAACTCAAGGTGATCATGGATAAAGAATTACAGATTTGACCTATAACACCTATCGCTGACATGGAAAGAAACGGGTGACCATGGCCTCCACAATAGAAATTTTAAAATCGGCTCCGAAATGGTGTTTTCACTCTTCCCAATTTGGTAAAAAATAATGGTAACTATTTTTTACTATTTGGCCTTTTTATAAAAGGAACTGGAATATTCGTGTTTCAATTTTAACTTTTATGGGTCATATTTACTATAGTGGTTATTATTTTATGTCTAAACACCCGATTTGTCGTTTTGAGTTGGTTTTTGGAGTCCGCAGATGAAGTAAAGTGGTGTTCTAACTTTTCGGTGGCTATCGTGGTCATTTCATGCTTGTCGTCAAGTGTGAACGACTCTTTGAGTGTTTTTTGTGCTACTATACCACTCATTAAAATCAAATATTAATGGCACCAAGATTACTCTTTGTTCTTTCTCGCACTCATAAAATCATGAGAATAAGTCACCGAGTTATATTTTATCTCTTTTTTGGGCTCATAAAACTCCTTCGAAAAAGGAAACCCTTGGAGTTCCTCTTTAAGCTCTTTTCAGACTACCTAAATATAAAAAGGTCACGCTTGAAAAAGTATTTGAATGATTGTCTTTATGATGATAGTTTACACCTTTTTCGGACCAGGAGGTACTATTTACGAAAAAGGAGCACTTCAGTCAATCATGACTGAAAGAGTTATTTCTCATTTTGTTTTATCCTTTTCAGATGAGGAGACTAACTTTTACGAAAAAGAACATTTGGAGTCTTCTTTAGTTCTTTTTAGAATCTCTAAATAGGAAATGACGTCGATTTTACCTTCTTTGAACTCGTTAAATTCTGACATTGAAGGCCCTGTTTTGGGATGAAGCCCTCCTATCTCAGGTTCGTAATACATTTGGGATTCAACATGTCTGAAGGATGAGCTATACCGAGCATTTGTTACCCTCGTCAATCTCGTTAAAAGAGGTACTCATCAATAATGATGTGGAAATGGAAAGAGTTTGTATTTCATTGTAATTATGGCAGTACTCAGTCACTCTTGAACATGGCACTTGTATGCATATGCATCCAATACTTGGATAATCGGTTTGTCCTCGAGTCACACCAATTTTGTGAGTCTTTCCACTCCTTTGAGTCATCCAAAGAATGCTTCCATCGTCATTTTCATTAGGGTTCGATGTCATTCTCATCATGCCAATACTGTCAAGTCATGCCATGCCCATGTTCAAGAGAGGTTTGTTCATCGATTCACTATCTTCAGTCATTCTACCTTCTATCATGTCAGTCTTTCCCGAGTCAGTCTCAAGCATTGCTCTAATGTTTGATTTAATCCAAAACATCTTTGATCATGTTTCATGTCGATGATGGGGCATTCATCATGACCCTCCTTCAATTAATTTATCCTTGTCGACTTCAACACATCATCCAAGGATTGAATCTAGAAACCAATCAAGTACCTTGGGCATGCATGCCTCAATGGCAAGTTATCTCGATTTCAACATGAGTGCACATCATTGGCTCTTGATTGAAATATTCCATCGAGTGTTCAAACTCAACTCATTGATTCATGTTTGATGGTATGTACTCTGATACCTTGGGAATCATCGACATCAATGGTGATCTCCCTCGTGCTTGTTAACGGTATACATCAATCACCAGTAATCAAGTGGTTTCTACCATGTTCTACTCCAAGACATTGTAATCACATGGTTAAATTTGTATCATTGTGGGTTCGGCTTGAATACCCTCGGTCAAGTCATAAATTTCAACCAGGTTGTGATGGAGATTGTTTTGAGTCATATTACATGGATCCACTTATGTATTAGTCGTGGGTTTGTTATCATCTCATCATGGATCTACGCTTGTGTCTAGTAGCCATGATTGTGTTCATTCAGTCTTTACTATCATGGATCTGCAATGTATTGGTCGGAATCCATGTTACGAGTCATGTGAGACATATATCTCAGAGTTAGTTGCACTGCAGAAGTCCATTCCAACCGATGATTCTTGCCTCAATCCTTCATATTGCAAAGCATTTCACCTGTTCTATTTTACTAGCTTCATGCTTCGGGGGGAATTCTGTTACACCAAAATATCGTCACCATGAGTCATGTGTCATCCCTATGCCTTAATCCCTAACGTTCTTGGGCTAAATCTGTTCGAACATTTAAAAAACCCACCATGTCATTGTTGACTTAGGATAAGTTAATTAATCATTTATGATTAATTTCCTGAGTTTTGACTAGGTAAAATAGGCCAATTTTGTCTTTTAGTAGACCACATGCCATCCTAACTCACCAGAACAAATTTGGATGGATTATGGATAAGATTTCCTTGGATTGTGTCTGATTTTATTCTATTCCTGAATTAGAAAGACCCTTTCCTAATTTAGACAGCTTTATCCTATTTTTTCTACTTTTTAGTAGAAAAGGAAAAGCTAGTTGACTTGGAAACTCTTTCCACTTGACCAATTATACCTCCACATCATATCTACTCTCCTAAAATCATCAATACATTCTATTTACCTCACTCATGAGATGAAATACCATACTTACTAAATTCGTGAGCCTCTAGGATGGTTTTGGAAACTGCTTTTGCCACCTAGGGGTTTTTTTGTCTTTTCTAAGCCTTTTCTTTTTGCTCTTTCCAAGTTTCCTCAAAGGAATTTGATTTTCTCCATGGAGGATGTATTATATATTTTTATCATATTAATGAATAATATATAGAGTGATTTCCACAATTTATTCTCTCTATTCTTGTTCTCTCACTATTTGAAATATTCCATGTGAAATTGTCTTATGAATCTAGTTCCTAGCAATTGAAAATCTCACATGGTATCAGAGCTAGCTTGATTCAAAGCAATTTCCAAGAGTGTTTTTTGCAGGTTTTTCCATCACCAAAAGCACATTGGTATGGATTAAAAAACAAGACAAATCTGTGACTCTCACTCCCTTCAATTTATTTGACTGGAAGGTGCATATGATCATCCAACTTCAGAGCAAAGGATTTTATAGAGTTACTATGGGGCTTGAAACTGAGACAGGAGTTGTTGCATTAAAATACAAATGGTTCAATAGGCTTGATGAAGCTTATGGGTTACTTTGTCTCTTTGTATGTCCATATATTCTATTCCATATTGATTTTCTATCCACTCCAAATCAAGTGTGGACAAATCTAAAATCTGTCTTTGGAAAACAAAACAAGCTCAGAGGTCATTTGTTGGAGATTGAGATGATATCTCTAGTCCAAGTAATTTCAATTCTATGGAGTATTTCATCTCAAAATTCAAGAACCTAGTGCTTCAACTCAAGCAATGTGGCATAGAGAAGAAGGATGAGCAATTAATCCTTACCATTCTGTCAAAATTGAGCTCATAATACTTAGTATTTGTGTCTACTTTTCATAACACAAGACTTGCAATTCCTAATTGGAAGATTCCAAGTTTGGATGCATTCATTGATTCAATCACGAAGGAGAAAGAAAATATGTTCTAAATAAAGGATCTATCACTATCAAAAGACTTTGCACTTATTGCTCATGGAGCAAAGAGGTTCAAGAATGACAAATCCAAACAAAAGATATTTTCAGATGAAGAGGATTCTGATGGAGATTCCAAATCCAAGAAGATGAAGAAGGAGAATCCCAAGTGTTCTTATTGCTGCAAAAAAACTCATCCTGAGAAATATTGCTTCAAGAATAAATTGGACATCATGGCCAAGATGCTTGAAGAGCATAACATAGATGTTCCTAACTTTGCAAATAAAGAACAAGGCAAGCTTGTTGTAGAACAAGAACACTATTTTCAAGCCTCTCCCAAAGGTAATAATGTTTATGCTTTGAGTGCTAGAGTGAAATATAATTCTGATGTCTCTGATATTGATTCACAATCTGATATATTAGAATCAGAAACATCCACCTCTTCCTTGGAACAATCTTCAGTCAGTTCATCCAAGTCTACTCTAAAAACTAGTAATTTTTTACTAGCTTCTAACTTGTCTTCTAAAAGGTCATTCCACCTCCATTCAAATATTTTATGTAATACCCCATTTTGACCCTTAGGATATATTAGCTTTTAAAGTAAATATTGTATACATGTGATGTATGTTTTCCTAGCGTGGAGGTCAAGGCCAAGGCCCCGCTAGTGGAAGCTCGAACTTTATTTAAAGGCAAGTATTTGACATTACGTTACCCATGTGCTATTTAACATGGAACATTGTAAAAATGATGTAAATAAACATCATGCAATAAAATACCAAAACTGGCTATGGAGGCAACGAATGAGAAGGGGCCATGTGTATCCACTAGGGAGTGGTGAGGGGGCTGTGGGAATTAACCATATGTTGCCAAATGTCATGGTGAGAACCCATTTGATTTTTCTTGATGACATCTATTTATGTTGTGAGGAAGTAGTTAAAGATTTCAGTCCATGGCTTCAATGGAGCATGGGCGGCCCAGAAATTCGTATTTGCAGGTATGGGCTCTATTTTCTTGTACCACAAGTCACTCTACATCATGTGAGTTGCTTCTTCCTCATCCCCTTTGCATTGTGGAAGGAACCAACATCAATTTTCATCCAAAAATGAATTCCCAGCAGTGAGAAAAACCAGAAATCGCAACTGTGAAAGAACCAACGTTTTGAAGATCCATAAACACCCAGATTTGGTATTTGTCAGTGACATCCAATGGGGGATCCATAGGTATGAACCTTGGGGCGAATTTGGGAGCATTAGCTACCCCGAAATCCATTGAAAAACCCAGTTTTGATAGCCCAGAAAACCAGTGACGGGATTGAGTTATTCGTCGATAGAATGGTGAGAAATCCAAGTGTGGATGTTCGAACATAAGATTGGATTGCTTGAATTTAGCTTGAGATGTCTACAGCTCTGTGGTTGAGCTAATTGACTTAGAATCCTCCTCATTTGTCTTTTGTATGCTTGATAAACCAAACTGTGTGTTGGATTGGCATAGTTGTTGAGTGAAACCATGGTTGTGAGAGAGCCCATCTAGTTCCTCCTTAGTAGATACACAACCCAGCTTGGGGGTGATCTCTCAGCTGAAAGAATATAGGCTGGACAGAGATCTATGGTTGGGTGGAATGTTTCTCTCACATAGCTAGTTGTTTGGACAGCTTCATCTTCCAGATAAGTGTTCTCTATGATTTAAATTATATGCATCTTGTTTCTTGCAATGTGTTAATTGAGAATGATAATTGTTCATGTTAATGGAATTGGTATGAAGTTTGTGCATAGCATGAGAATGGTATGGATTCTCTGCCTGTCAATTTATCATTTGCTTGAGATAAATATGATGATGCATTTCAGTTTCTGTGTGCAATTGTGTTTATTTTCTGCTGTGTATATATTAATTATGTATTTGCACATATACGTTTTTAATTGTTATGGATTTCTTACTAATGAACGGGGCTGAGATTGCCAATAATCCCGGTAGGTTGGTCACATTTCCTTTCTAGGATCGGACGTGTTGGAAGGGGACGTGACATTATAGATTCTGATTTAGAATATGATTTACACTCTGATATGTAGGTGATTACATCTCCCACATCATATTCCCAACCCTTGGATGCACAAAAGACCCTATAACCCCCAAGTTCTCCAATTAAGAAACTAAACAATTCTATGTTTTCAAACACTGTGTCACTTGCCTCTATTGCACTTTTGTCTTTCATATATTTCATTGGTTGGAAAGCCTTGTTTTTGGCCTTCTTTGGATTGATATTCCACACATCTGGACCTAACCCCATCACTCATGGTTCAAAATTCAAGTCCTCACACTCTCTAAGATTGCTCAGCTGTTAGGGTGATCTAGTTTCTCACACTTTTCCTATTGAAACTATGTTTGATCATGGAGACTCCACATATTTACTGGTTTATGCTCCATATGGCTCACATTATGATATTTCAAAGTTGCATGATCTCATTTTTAATATCAGAAAGGTTCTACATCAGTTTGAGAAGAAAGTACAAGAACTAGTGCACCACATTGTAGCTACAGAAAAAATTGATCCCGTTGAGTTCATTGTTTCTCCTTGGGAAGGAGTATGCATAGATCTTCTTTCCATCATTGATTATGTTTTCAGATATGATTATATATGTTATAGCAGCAAGAAAAATTCATTTTATGGTCCTCCATCATCGGAAGATGAACTTCATAGAGATTCAGCACATGGTTCTTGCCTACACAACATTGATGCATTGATGCATGATCATGACATCCACAATCTCTTCATCAAGTCATTTACTCAGAAGCATCCCATTCGGCTCATTCAGCTAATTCAAATGAGCAACATTATAGTATGAAGACATCAAGCATGTCCATTTTTTAGGGTGGGTTTTGTTCCCATGAGGTTTTCCCTATTTCCTTGGTTTACATGCACTAGTGGATTTGGACCCAAAATATGATGACAAAATCCGATGATCTCCGACGAAAAAGGACTATGTCGTCCGATTTCACCATAAAATTTTCAAAATTTGATGATTTTTTAAAATTGATAGAAGGAGACGTCGGATATCCAACGGATATGTCGATATCCGACGAGGCCCCTGGGATATCCAATGGATCTATGGATATCCGACGAGGCCCCTGGGATATCCAACGACTCTGTGGATATCCGACATCATATTAATCCTTAGGATGTCGGATATCCGACGGCAAGCTATACCACCCGATGATGTCAGAAATCCAACATCAAATTTCCAACGGTAACTAGGTTCAAGGAATCGGATATCCGACGGAAGGATGACTTTTAAAACTTATAAATATTGAAACAATCCAACATGTTTGCTATACAAGCGACGATTTGCAGAAGTTTTTTTATTCAGCGGACTATTTTTCATTATTTCCATTGTTTTTGTGAGTCAAGCAAGCGAAGTGTGGAGCTTCATTTTCTAAGATTGATAATCTTCATTCAAGCTCTTTACGATAAAATGTCAGCTAGCAATATTCCAGATCCAGACGAACAAAATCGATAATTGCTTGCTAGATTGTGGGAAGGAGTTGAAAGAAGGGGTGATGGAAAATGCTATTGTCCATGTAGTCAATGCAAAGGATTTAAGAGGAGAAGAATTTTGATCACAACAGCTAGAAAACATTGTAGGGAGCATGGGCACGTTGAGGGGGGACATGAATACCATCCATTTGTAATTTTTGCATTATATATGTTTTTATTTTGATTGCTTTTGTAAATTTATGTATTGATCGTGGTTTCAATAGATGGGGACTAACATGGACAATAAATATTGTTTTAATATTAAATATTTATTATAATATTTTTTTCTTTTGTGCATGTTGAATCTAGGGTATAGTAGAATAACTCATATATTTGTTCGTTACTGAGAGTAACCCATTCACCGGGGAAAGCACTTAACTCTCTAGATTTGTGACACTTTCCATCATGATAATAGAAATAACGACTATATTGGCATGTTGTAATTTCTCTTATATTTTCTCTATAGAAATTACCATAGCATCATTTATCTTACCTTAGTGGAGTACTGTACGAGAAATTTTGGGTTATATTTGAGTAGCTTTGCTCAGTAATTGGGTCAATTATTATGTCTCTTGGATAGTTTGGATGCACCTATTTGACCAACAGTACAATCGGCCATTATTCTTTTCATCCCAACAGTACAAAATTTGTTACATTTAAACGCATCACATAAATGTTTACATTTTGCGTTTGATATTTTTACATTTTGCGTTTGAATTTCTTATATTAACTTTTATCTATTGATGGTTTAATGTAATTATAAAGTAAAGGCATCCTAGGGCACTTCTTTCGGAGGAAGTGCTTCCAGAACAAGTACCGGAAGCTATGAATATTAATGGAGAACAAGTTAATGATCACATTGAAGAAGATGATCATACTGATAACATAGTTGAAGATGATATTGCAAATAATTTGATCCATGATTCATTTAATGTTGGAATGGATGTTGATGATGATCATGATGATCATGAAAATGATGAATATTTTGATGATATTCATGATATACCTCTTCTTGATAAGGCATATGAACCCCTTTATGAGGGCTCCAAGACAAATCTTCTCTCTGCTATATTGTTGATAATGAACTTGAAGGTTATGAATGGTCTTTCAAACATATCATTCACACGTATGTTAAGGTATGTAATATATTCCATCACAAAATATATATGATTGTGTATTTTATTGTTAATTCATATATAAGTTAAATTATTACAAATGAAATTTGTTTCATTAATATTGATTCTATATTATATTAACTAGATTTTTATTTTAATTTGTTGTAGCATGATATGTGAATATTTGTTACCACTGTCAAATATTTTACCTCACACATATCGAGATTTATCTGCCATCATGAAAGAAATTGGAATGCAGTATGAAGCAATTCATGCATGCCCCAATGATCATGTTCTATATTACAATCAGCATGAATTTGCAACAGAATGTCATGAATGTCATATCAATAGATATTGCACAGATCAAGTAACTAAAAAGGATCCTCGCAAGGTTCTACATTATATTCCTATTATTCCACGTTTGCTACGACTGTTCAGGTGAAAAAATATAGCGCAATTTATGGATTACCATGCATGGAACAGAAGTCAAGATGACATTATTCGAATGCCTGCAGATGGGTCTGCATTTAGAGATATGGAGGAAAAATGACCTCACTTTAAAGAAGAACCTCGTAATCTTAGGATTTATTTGGCAGCAGATGGTGTCAATTCATTTGTAGAGATGAGATCTGTTTACTCAGTGTGGCTTATTTTTGTTATCAACAACAACATTCCTCCATGGTTGACAATAAAGAGGGAGCACATAATGTTGTCGATGATTATTCCAGGTACGAACCCTGCAGTTTTTTTTTTAATGTAGTGGTATCTCATTTGTCGTATTTTTGTCGCATAATGTCATATATATATTTAATGTTTTTCTATTATGCAATATGGTTTCATATATATAATCTAAATGGTATGTCTCATAATTATATTTTTTATATGTTCAAAACAATCAGGTAAGTACCAAGTCAAAGATATGAATGTATATATCGAACCTCTTATTGACGAGCTACTGAAGTTATGGAATGGCATCACTATGTATGACGTATCTAGACCAATACAACAAAGGCAATTTCAATTCCATACAATGCTTGTATGGACAATACATGATGCCCCAGGGTTAACCCATTTTTGCGGTATGTAATTATAAGTTCCACTTTGTTTGCTTTTAATTTTACGAACTACTAGTTAATATACTACGCACGCATTTTTTTCTAAATAATCCAGTCATTTTGTATATAATTATAATTGACATAGATATTCCATCTCTTTATGTAGGTCTTCAGACAAAAGGGAAATTTGCATGTGTAGTTTGTGGTCCTAAGATCAAATCTCATCATTCAAAAATCTTAGGAAAGCAGGTGTTTGATGAGTATAGTCACTTCCTCTCTAAGAATCACAGGTATTGAACTACCGAAAAACATTTGTTCAATGGAAAGCAAGAGACTGCATTAAAACCGCAGAGAATGTCACCTCGCCTATGGAAGTTGCAATATAATAGAAATTGTCAAGGTACATATAATGAGTCATCGTATATGTTATGTTATATTGTATTTTTTAATATTGTGTGTTGTTTACTGTAATTGACATTGATTTATGTAATCTCATGATTGTCGTTCATGTGATCATGAAGGCATTACTGGGCTTCCATGAGGAATGAAAAGTTATCCTAGACAATTTAGTAGGTTTCCCTACTATGAGCACCTACAAATTGCTCATCTATTTGATACAATGCATATCGGAAAGAATGTGACCGAAACATTATGGCGAATATTGGATGGAAGGAGTGACAAGGAAAAAATTATCAAAATTTGCAAAGACATTCAAGATAGCAACCATGCAATGAAAAACGTCATTCAATTTCATAGAAACAGAGAGAAAAGTAATATCAACTCACTTCCATGGATGTTAATGAACCAGCAAAGTAATGTTGTAAAATAAGTCATTCGAAAAATTAAACTTCCCACTGGATTTTGTGCGAACATGAAGAATATCATAACAAATAAAGGTGATTTCGCGGGGGTGAAGACTCACGATTGGCATGTCTTCATGAAGGTAATTATTATGGCATGGATTTAATTTATTTTTTTCCTATTCCAGTCAATATGGTTGGTATATTTTTTCTTTGTCTACTCTAATTTGTTTAGAAAATGAAACGATTTGTATATTATTGTTACAGTATGTTCTACCTCTCTCTATCCCAGACAACTTCGACAAAAATGTCAAGCAAATAATATATAGTCTCAGGAAATACATGAGGTAAGTGGTGATTTTTTCCATGCGCTTAGTGTTTTTTTAATTCAACATTGAACTTACATTTGATTTTCGTTCTCTAATTCATGCTACGTAATATAATTTTTTATTCCTTTAATCTCTTGATTTGGTTGTCATGTCACTTGTAGATGGTTTTCATCTAAAGAATTCCATAAAGAAGACATAAAGTATTGGAGGAGAGAAATTCCTCATATCATGTGTTAAATGCAGAAGCATCTACCTTCGGCATTTTTCAATGCACGGGAACACTACCTCATACACCAACTTGAGGAGATTGAACTGTGTAGACCTGCGCACTCAAGGTCCATGTGGATGGTTGAGAGGCACTTGAAATTTATGAAGGGTTTGGTTAGACAACGAGCATATGCTGAGGGTTCTATGATGGAGGGATATATGGTATACCAAAACATGCTATATATTAGTGAATATCTTCCTAAGTTAGCATCAAAGCTCAATTTACGTCGCATTTGTGATTCGGAATGGAATAACAATTTTGAAGGGAAGTACCCGAAGGGTCAAGGTAGATCAAGGAAGGTGAAAGGTAATATAACACATTTGAATGGTGATTTTTATGTATATATAATATCATATATATTCTATTTTTAATTTTAATTGACTATACATTTGTATTGAATTTTAATTTTGTTGTCATCAAATAGTTGGTTGAGAGTGGGATGCAATTCATTTATACATCGCAAACAATCTTGACTGGATGAAGGTATGGATCGAACAATGTGAACAATCTAGTCATGGAATATCATGGGAAGGTGTGGCTTCATTGGTTAAAGCTGCACATCGCAATGGAGACACCAATCTAACACAAAGGGAAATCGATTTAGCAAGAGGTTTAAAAGATTAGCAGGTAATCATATTAATCAACCACACTACTTTTTTTTTGTAAAAAATATTGTCGTCGTACGTCATGCTGATTTTTTTTCATTGTATGGCATTATAAACATGCACTAGTTAATCATAAATATTGGATCATTATGTAATCTTTTCCTGTATGGCTTGTTGTAGGTAAAACACCATAAGGCTATGTGGTGCAATGGATGTAGATATCGCACCAAAAAGTGGGATGAAATGAAGAAAACATCTGATTGTGGGATATCTACAGTCTTTGAGGTGACCAATGTTTCTTCTAGAAGTGATAGACATCTAGAACTCTCTGAACATCGATACTATGGGTATTTGGAAGACATTCTTCAGTGTGACTTTAACTCCTTCAAGGTATTTCTGTTCATTGTAAAATGGTGCAGGTCTTGATTAAATCCACGTGATCTCGATAAAACAATAATTGAACATGATAATGGATTTACCATGGTAAATATAAGGTTGTTTGAGCCAGGAACAGAGTCTTATGTTCTTCCAACCCAATGTGAACAGGTATTTTACTCTGAGGTTCCAGGTAGAGTGGGGTGGTCATTTGCTGTGAGACACGATCCAAGGGGACGACCAGTAAAGTATAACGTATATGAAGGTAATGAAGACGTTCTCCAAGAAGAAGACGTCGTAGAATATGGTCATGATCAACACGAGTTAGATGATCATGGTCTAGGAGAAGATGTTGAAGAACTTATTGAATAAGATGATGTCTCATACAATGTCCATCAATATTATATCAACAATGACATGATGATTGTAACTGACATCAACGTCGAGGATGATATGGCCAATCCTTATAGACAATGACTCAGATGAAGAAGATGATGAAGATCACCATTGAAGTTTACGAGGTATGCAGTAATAATAAATTAATTATTTCTTAGTGAGTTTCCGTTTTCCTGTATGATATAATTAGAAACATTGCTTGTTTTAGAGTATGTCAAAAAACACATTTAAAGTTTTTGTACATAGATATTTTGTCGGGTTATGGGGAATTGAGAGTGATGCAAGGGGGGGGAGGGGCCATAAGATCTTCCAACTTCACGTGGTTTGCCCTGTTTAGTAGAGAACATTAACTTATTCTTGAAACAGAGAGAAGCTTAGTAAGGAAATTCAGAATTATCAAGACTCAAACATCATCATGATCATAATCATCATCATCATCATAATCATCTTAATCATAATCATCGTAATCATCATAATCATCTTAATCACAATTATCATCGTCATCATCGTAATCATCATGATCATCGCCATCGTCATCTTAATCATCATCATCATAATCTTAATCGTCATCTTAATCATCATCATCATCATCATCATCTTAATCATCAACATCGTCATCTTTATCATCATCATCTTCACCATCTTCATCATGATCATCATCTTCATCATCACCATCATCATCATCGTCTTCTTCATCATTTTCATCATCATCATCATATTCATCATCCTCATCATCACCATCATCATCATCATCACCATGATCATAATCATCATCTTAATCATCATCTTAATCATCATCGTCATCACCATCATCGACATCGTCAATAGCATCATCATCGACATCGTCAATAGCATCATCATCGTCATCGTCATCGTCATCACCATGATGATCATCATCATCTGAATCATCATCATCATCATCATCAACATCGTCAATATCATCATCATCGTCATCGTCATCTTCATCATCATCATCATCATCAACATCGTCATCTTTATCATCATCATCCTCATCATCTTCCTCATTATCATTGTCTTCATCATCACCATCATCATCATTGTCTTCTTCATCATCTTCATCATCCTCATCATCGCCATCATCATCATCATCACCATGATCATCATCATCATCTTAATCATCATCATCATCATCATCATCATCATCATCATCAACATCATCAATATCATCATCATCGTCACCGCCATCGTCATCGTCATCGTCATTGTCATCGTCATCATCATCTCCATCATCAACATCGTCATCTTTATGAACATGATTATGGATTAAATATGGATCAACAATACAAATATGGATCATAATTACTACAGCTTAATTACTATTATTCAAGGCTGAATTAATATTACTATTAAAATATTGGGTTTAGAAGTAATATTTTAAATAAATCCATAAAAAAAATTATTTTATTTAAATCCACTTTTATCGTATGTTTGATTTTATTTTGTGTTTAGAAGTTTATTGTATTATTGTTTACTAGAATTTTATAATCAATTTGATAACATTACTTTAGAATATAATTTCAATAAACAATTGTATAATAAAACTTTGATAATTGCAAAAATATTAATTTTTAATTTTAAATATTATGAGTATTTTAGACATGTTTGATTTTCCTCGTCGCCTCTTTATTCTTTATGCGTCAAGAATAAGCACAATGCATCACTTTACATTGTTTTTTTTTTCTTTTCAAGAAAGAAACCTCATAGGTAATCCCTTTTTATTATTTATTTTTTAATTTTTTCTTCATGTCATATTGATTGCAACATATTAGGATTTACTATTTCAAAAGGTTTTCTCATCATCAATCTTAATCCCTTTTGAATTACAATTTGTTAAAATGAGACCAACCCTCCCTTTTTTGAGCTTGTGTTTACCATGGCTTGTAAATTTTGATCTATTACAATTTGTCTAAATGGGACCAACCTTCCCTTTTTTGAGCTTGTGTTTACCATTCCTTGTAAATTTTGATCTCATGTTGTATTACGTTGCTAGTTTGATGAATTCTTGTAGATGATGCTTGAATAACTAGTAGATGATGCATGTATAACAGGAAGTTCATGGTAGACAACGGGTAACATATAACTTGTTCGTGGCACTTAAATTGTGACCTATCGGTGTTCATCGATCACAAGTTAAGTGGTTGTGATAGTTTTATCTATATGATGTCTTGAAAACTTGTACACTCACAATATATCACTAACATAGTATAATTGCTTAAGATCCCTCATTGCACCTTAAAATAGATGCACACTATAACTGTAAAAGTTTTACCCTATGACACACCACACATATCATCTTCTTTAAAGCTTTAAAACCACACACTACTTCCACATTGCACAATTGTTGATGAATACAAAATTTCAAACCTTGGTGCCCCCAACTGACAAATTTGTCACTACCATCTATCATACTAAGCCTACCTCACCTCGTTGTCAATTAAGCATGTTTTACCATCTTCTTTTAATTACATCTCAACATTGTAATGACTTGTATTCATATTCGTATGACTTGTAATGAATTGTACTTGTATTCGTATTCATTTTCATCATCATCCATGGAATTGTCATCATCATCGTCATCATCCATGGAATTGTCATCATCATCGTCATCATCATTAATACTTTAAACAATGTATTGTAATGGAACATCATTGACATGATGGAATCCCTATGGTTGGTGGAATTTTATCCCTTACTATTATTACAAACCTTGTAGGTATTTTAAAGAACACACATAATCATCCCCTCCTAAAATTCCCATTTTGGAAAATATGCATTGTAAGGCTCTAACAACCCAAAAATTCCTAAGAAACTATATATTCCTTATCATCATCATATTTTGAAAGTGTAAAAAGGGGTTAGGTCACTAGCAAGGGAAAACCTCTAAGAATAGAAAAATTATGTAAACCTTTCACTAATCATAACAAATACCTTTTGACTAGTGAATTGGTTATGTACAGCTCCAAATTAGCACACTATATATTAATGACCTCTATATTCATGTGAGATTACCATCGATAATAGACAAAGATGAAGAGGGAGATCACTATCCGAAATCAAGACAAAGACCAGTCCAACACTAGCATATCCAATATTTCATTCTGTGAAAAAGATATAGACCGTGTTCATGTGACCAGCTACCGAACCAATATGGCCAATACTGATATTGAGTAGCAATTTTTTAATTTGGGCATGAGTAGAGAGCGAGTTGGCTGGAATTTCTTGTTTATTCCAATAGTGAGATCGCGTTAATGTGAATAGCTACAAGACCAATACCAAGACTAAGATTGAGTAGCGCATTTTTTATTTGGGGGCGAGTAGAGAGCGAGTAGGGAATTTCTCATTCAGCTGCAAGCAGAGGAGGAGCACAATGACCAAGGTTTGTTGCTTCTGAACTAGCAAATCCTTGTTATTCATTCATTTGCATTTGATGTTTTAATAAATTCAATTAGCTATGGATTGAGTAGCACATTTTTCATTTGGGCATGAAACAATGTCTTGCAGAGCACAAACATGCCCTATAGGGCCAAACCCTTTTCCGTTTATCCAATGTGTGGGCATGTCGGAACAACTGTAGGGACGCAGACTACCCATGACCTATGGAGCTCTCACCGAGTAGAACATTTCTCATTTAGGTGATAGCAGGGTAGTAGTTATTGGTTTGATAGTAAGGAAAACAAAAATTTCATTGGAAACACAATAAACGAATTTAGTGAGAGCTATATGCTAGCATTTTGACCAAAATAAGAAAGAATAATCACATAACTAAAAATATGTACATTGATATCAACCATGTGAGACTATGATTTACAGCCTTATAACCCAATTTGGGGATAGAAATTTTGAATGGAGATGCTCAGTCTATTATTACCAACGTTTACAGAGAATTACAATGTATCATGGCCCTCTAGGTTTTTTTTGTTAAGATTTAATATGCTAAGACATAAAATATCAGCATTACATTCCATTTCACAATAATAGCATATATAGGATCACTAAAGAAACAACAAGCACAACATAAATACAAGAGACAAAGATTTATCCTGGGAAACCCTCATGGGGTAGAAAACCCAACAAAGCTTCCTCAATATAGATGACCAACAATATACAAATATGCAAACCAAAGACATGATCTCCTCCTCCTCCATAGCAGACCTCTCTCTCATGAGTGCGCTACATTTCAAGTGAGGGAAGTGTGTCAAATGAGGAGCTCACCTCCTCTATTTATACACATCTCCGACTTGTACAATATATTAACTAGGTTGGCCTGAACTTTACCATTGGGTTAAACACCCCACTACAACTGACTGGGCCGACCCCTCTAGGGTGGTCTAATAACTCTTTGAACCACATAACACATACAGGGCCGAACCCCACTAGGGAAGTCTAATAACCCAAGTTACCACATTTCTACGGAGGAATAAACATCTCTGGATATACAATAAGATCTCCATGAAGGAATGAAACATCTCTGGAATAATAAAGTACAAATATAATATTCTTTGAAGTTACAATATTTCAACACTCCCCCTTAACGAGAAGGATATTATAACAGCATCTGCACGAGAAAAGAGTCATCATCATCATACATGATACATCTATAAATCATTGGAAGATTTCTCAACATCATCAGTAACTCAAGCAGTTACTAGAACATCTTCAATATTGGAGCATCAACATCTTCAGTACTGAGTCTTTATCTTTTGTAGCACTCAAACAACTATAGCAACATCAACATCTAGATCCTCACGATCATTAGCATCGTCATCACATGATCATCAACATCGTCATCACACGATCATTAGCATCGTCATCACATGATCATCAGCATCGTCATCACACGATCATCGACATCGTCATCATATGATCATCAACATCGTCATCTAGACCATCACGATCAGCAGCATCGTCATCTAGATCATCAGTATTAGTATCCACACCAATACAAGTATACACATCATCAATACAAGTATCCTCATCAATACAAGTATACATATCATCAATACAAGTATCCTCATCAATAGAAGTATACATACAAGTATCCTCATCAATACATATCATCAATATCAATACAATTATCCTCATCAGTCAAGTATACACAATAGCAGCATACTCTGCAATACACATGATCCTTCCTTTCGGAATTACGGGATCAATCTTATCACAATCATGTTTAAGACTATCCTTCCTTTCGGAATTACGGGATCAATCTTATCACAATCATGTTTAAGACTATCCTTCCTTTCGGAATTACGGGATTTACGGTCTAAGGATGATTAATCAACACCATTCATTTAGGACTATGTCCAAGGATGATTTAATCCACACCATTCATTTAGAACTATGTCCAAGGATGATTTAATCCCCACCGTACATTTAGGACTATATCCAAGGATGACTTAATCCCCACCGTACATTTAGGACTATGTCCAAGGATGACTTAATCCCCACAGTACATTTAGGATTATGTCCAAGGATGACTTACTCCCCACCGTACATTTAGGACTATGTCCAAGGATGAATTAATCCACACCGTACATTTAGGACTATGTCCAAGGATGACTTAATCCCCACTGTACATTTAGGACTATGTCCAAGGATGACTTAATCCCCACCGTACATTTAGGACTATGTCCAAGTATGACTTAATCCCCACTGTACATTTAGGACTATGTCCAAGGATGACTTAATCCCCACCGTACATTTAGGACTATGTCCAAGGATGACTTAATCCCCACCGTACATTTAGGACTATGTCCAAGGATGACTTAATCCTCACCATACATTTAGGACTATGTCCAAGGATGACTTAATTCTCACATGTCCATCAAGGACTTAATTCTCGAAGACCATACGTCTACGGATCAATTCAAGGGACTGAAGTTCGGGGATGATACAATCCGCACTTGTCCACTAAGGACTTCATTCTTGGAGACCATACATCTACAGATCAATTCAAGGGACCAAAGTCCGGGGACGATACAATCCCCCTTTTTTCTCGGAGACATATGTCTACGGATCCTTTTAGAACATGTGTTCAAGTATGATGCAATCCCCTCGTCAACTTAGACCTTGTCTAAGGACCATCCACCAACCTCTCTGTTGGCATCACCAATATAGGTATCCATATCATCGACCTCACTGTCAATGTAGGAAATCTCATCATAATTGACCACATCACTCCCCCTCTCGAGGAGGGTCCTACCAAGCTTGTCTCAGAAAATACTCAAACTTTACTTGAGGTAGAGGCTTTGTTAGTACATTGGTAACTTGTTCACTTGAGGTAGAGGTTTGGTTAGTACATTGGAAACTTGTTACAAATTAGAACTTTATAGTTCCTTTCTGTGCCATATCATGGAACACTGGATTCTTTGCCATATTGATACAACTCTGTTTGTCACATAGGATCACAGTTGGGTCTATCTCTAAGTCAAACAATCCAGAAGCCATACTGCTTCACAACTAACAGAGAAACTAGCCATATATTCTGCTTGTGTTGAGAGCCACACTAGACTGCTTACAGCTAAACCACGAGATCATGGCTGATCCCAGACAATAACATCCTCTCAAAGTATTCTTCCTATCTGATACGCTTTCTGCCCAATCAACATCTGTGTAGCCATCTGAAGTCATGATCTCCAAGATAGCATAGATCAAAGTCTATCGTATCCTTTAGGTAGCTCATCACATGCTTTGCAACTATCAAGTGAACACATCTAGTTTCCAATAGATACTGACTCAAGGTGTTCATAGCAAAGCATATATCTGAACTAGTATTTGTTAGATACATCAAAGACCCAATAATTTGTCTGTACAGAGTTATATACACTAACTCTGATGAGTCATTCGCTAACAGCTTCACGTTGGAATCCATGAGAGTGGCAATTCCAACATATCAAGTCCTTTTAATATTTCTCGGCATACTTTCCCTGGTTGAGAAAGATTCCTTCTGAGCCTTTCCATAATTCCAAACCTAGGAAGTAATGCATCAATTTGAGATCTTTCATTTTCATTTCTGCAGCCATCTATCTGTTCCATCTCTCGTCAGATGGGTCTACTGATATGAGCCTCAACATCATTCAAACTTTGTGGTTAGTTCCTTCTTGCATCCATGTCATCTGTGTATAGAAACCATATTCAACCTTGTAGCAAAGGTTGAGATCCACATCACCCATGGTGATCACTATCGATCTTGGGTACCCAAATAGAGTTTTCTTCAATTACATTATTAAGATAATGGTCTTATCTAGCCACTTGGAGAAAACATCTAATCATGATTCTCTTCCTCTTTCTAAGAGAATCTTCTAGCCACGAGCCTTCTATAGTTTGTTTGATTTGTAAATCCTTTTGTTGAACATCCATCGCTTTTTCAGTGTTCATCATTCGTCATGATCTTTCCTACAAATCAAAATTAAGTACATGATTAGTAATACTTCATAATCATCAAATCATATTGATATGATAACCTATTATGCATACAGATATCATTTACATAGTTATGCAACTATCTTGACCAATACTTTGGCACAACACTTTTCCATATCATGTATGCATACAGTGGCTATCTAGATGCCTTCCATCTCTACCAGAACATACTATCGAGAGTGTGCACATCTCTCAGCATGTCAGCAAAGAGGCTTAATTCTAGACAAGCAACAATGGAATGTTTGTCCAATTTACCAATCATATGCATATTAGTAGTATACTGTTCAATGCTATATGAATGTTTACACTGAGCATGATATATTCTAGGAATACAAATATGTATACAACTATTACAAGCAATATCATTTACTATTTAAAATAACAACTCAAATACTTATCTTTTATGTTTGTGTGGTTGTCTCTCGCTTGATCTTCTATATGTCTTTTGAACTTCTATTCATTATGTACCATTGTGCATGCTCAAGTGTGCACAAGTGTCATCCTCATGATCTCATACACAAACGTACATTCATTAGTATATTCTCAATATTATCAAAATATTATAATTCTAAATAATCTTGAATATGTATAGTCATGATCATAGATAATAAACATTAGTATTCAAGGTTTCGGAAAAGTCTTCTTTTACTCATGCATATTCTTGGTTCATCATAGGACTCTTCTGGCTAGTTAAATCATCAATCAATATAAGAGACATAATATGCATAAACCCTTGATTACTAGCTTTATGAATAAGCATAACCAATCATACCAAGTATACTTATATAAGGGATCCTAACACAAGGTAAGATTCTAACTTGACATAGGAAAACATACCTGGATTAGTATACCTGCTTAGTTATGTCTAACATACCTAAACAATATCTTCTTTGTTCTCTTTAATGATTTAGAGATCCTATGCTAGAACCTGCATATCTCGTAGGTTAAGCATAATATAACAAAGTCATACATACCTCGTAAGTAGAACAAAGATTATGGATGAGTCTTTGTCTTCATGTTATCATGGTCATGGAACTTGATTTGTCTTCCGTGATGTACCTGTATCTTGTTAGCAGACAACATCAACCTTATACAACACCACATTGCATTAGTACAATCATATAGCCCTAATCAATGAATGTATTCTATCATTCACATGCATTCATACTGTTACTAGAGTGATAAGACAATTCTAACATTAATCAAGATTGTACTAACATACCTGAACCTCCTTAAGTCATACCTGTCGAGACTTCTTGTAGTCTTCTTATGTAAGGCCTTAGCCTCAACTCCCCCTGAAACTTGATCTGGAGTTTGATTAGGGTTTGCTAGAGAAACCCTAAAAATTCAATCTTTGACTTTCACACTTCTGAATGGATGGAAGGATGTGTCTTGGTGAGCTGATCAAACTAGCATACTTCAATTTTGAAATCTCCAAAGTTTGACCCCTCAAAATTGCCTTCGAAACTTCTGGATCTTCTGGACAGGATACCGAACTAGATTTTGATGAAGCCCACCCTTCTTCCCAATTCAAAAGGTTCGATCCAAGGCTCTAAACTCTTATTTTTCTAAGGAGCTTCCAGCCGTGGTCACAGACTTAAAAAATTCCAACTTTTGCTGAAGCCCTAATTTTCCATCTTTCCAATCAAAATCCTGAACTGGGGTTTGATCAAACCCAGTTTTCTACCCAACCAAAAAATTCGATCTTGGTCTCTAAATTTCGATTTTCCTGAGTAGCATTCAACCTTGGACTCTGATTCCAAAAATTCTAACTTTCTCCAAAACCCTAAATTCCGAAAGCCATGAATGAAGGTGCTCCAAAAATAATTCTGTTTTGACAGAAAAATGTACCTCATTATTTCTACTGTAACTCCAAACTTTTCAACCCACAGGGTCTGAAAACATTTTCTATGGTATCCTGACCTGTCATCTTTCCATCTCGACAGGTCTGACCTCAATTGGATTTTCGGAGAGATATTTATGCCAAGTGTTGCAACGTGACCTGTTTATGGGATAAAACAGGAGAGAAAAATTGTATGGCGTTCCACGTGTCACTGGTTCCACTTCAGACTCTAAAAACATTTATTGAGATAATACAGTCTGTGTTCTACGTGTCACATTTTACGAAATTTCATTTGGAGCTTCCTAGCCCAAGTTATGACCTTTTTTCCTAGGTCTCCTGATTTTGACTGAGATCTGGAAGAGGCACAAAACCTAACTTGTACTAATCATAACTCACAATGTACAACGAATCTGAGGGTTTCCTTTGGACATAGGGTACCTGGGGATGTTATCTACGACCTGTAAAGGTTTTAGATCCTAAACCTTTGCCAAAATTGATTTATAGCGAAAGTTTCACGATGACTGGGTTTTGCTATACAAAACCCAAACCTTGAAATTGTCGCAAGTGAAGCAAATGTCGTAAGTGCCATACATTTCCTTCCTTCAGGTTAGCTATGATACCATGTTAAGATTTAATATGCTAAGACATAAAATATCAGCATTACATTCCATTTCACAATAATAGCATATACAGGATCACTAAAGAAATAACAAGCACAACATAAATACAAGAGACACATATTTATCCTGGGAAACCCTCATGGGGTAGAAAACCTAGCAAAGCTTCCTCAATATAGATGACCAACAATATACAAAGATGCAAACCAAAGAAATGATCTCCTCCTCCTCCATAGCAGACCTCTCTCTCACAAGTGCGCTACATTTCAAGTGAGGGAAGTGTGTCAAATGAGGAGCTCACCTCCTCTATTTATACACATCTCCGACTTGTACAATATATTAACTACGCCGGCCCAAACTTTACCATTGGGTTAAACACCCCACTACAATTGAATGGGCCGACCCCTCTAGGGTGGTCTAACAACCTTTTGACCCACATAACACATACAGGGCCGACCCCCACTAGGGAAGTCTAGTAACCCAAGTTACCACATTCCGACGGAGGAATAAACATCTCCGGATATACAATAAGATCTCCATGGAGGAATGAAACATATCCGGAATAATAAAGTACAAATATAATATTCTTTGAGGTTTCAATATTTCAACATTTTGCAATCTAATCTACAGGAAATTTTTAGGTTTTTTACAGCGTATCCAAGTTGGGTGTGTGACCAAGATGTTAATAGTCACCCTCACCTCTTTGTCATTTGCCATGCAAGCTATTATGCTTCTTATCCCCGTTGATTATTTTTTACTTTCACTTAATTTCTATGCCATTCAAATTTGTCTCGAATCATTTTTGGGTGCAACCTTCCCATTGGGAAGCTTTTGGCCTCGAAAATATGATCTATGGAGGAGATTGAAGTACAGAGTCTCCACTTTTTTTTTCCAAGTTCAACATTCCATTAGTCTTATAGTTTATCTACTTCTTATTTGCCCCTTTGAGTTACTAGTTTTCTCTTGTTCCATTTCTACCAAATGTGTTCTTCCTCTCCATGTATGTGCTTTGATGAGGTAGGCCTTATCACATTTAATCAAGAAAAATTTGTTATTTTTATTGTAGAAGGTTGAAACCCTTTTCCCCATAAGTATGGGTGTCCAAACATCACCTCAAACGCATAAAGTCATGTAACTTCATATTCTACTTCATTTTGTATTGACTTTAACTACAAAAAATGTATTCCATGTGTTGGCTTCACTGCCATGTCCTCCTCGCCATATCTTGTCATCCAATACCCATATTCTTGAATTAGGGCAGACTTGTAGGTTAGGTTTGTTATTTTTTATTTTTGTTTTTATTTTGTGTTTAACCCATGACTCCTTCAAAGATCAACCTCATGTCCTAAAGAATAGGGGTGTCCTCCACATCGTCATCCAAGGATGTAGCAAGAGTCCAAGTGCCATCATCTTAAATGGTCGTCACATCTTAGGGTTAGCAAGTCATTAAGTGTCATGGGTACCAGTACATAAGGAAGAAATGAAAACTTGCATACCATTGTAGGATTGTGGTCCATGACTAATTGATTCCTTTCAGTGCCCAACTTCAGTTCATTCATTCTCATTGATAGGAAATTTTGGTTGTAAATGGTTTGATCATGTATAGCTTCCATTCAACATCTCTTTGAAGCTTGTAGCATGGATTTCTTATGGTCCTATTTTACAACTTTTCTTAATTTAGAGTTCTAAGATTCACAACATCATGCTAGGGGATACTATCCCTTAGATGGAGCCAATGTTAACACCAAATTTTCCTTCATAAATTCGAGTGTTACTTTCCAGCATATATTCGTGGAAATTATTTGAGGTGAGCTCAATGTTACGTTACAGAGTTCACTATTCGACATTGATGGTTTGTAAACATTATAAAAGATGAACTCTACATTGGAGTTGTTCAGGTACACAGGGTACTACCAAAGGATCGAACACCAAGAGCAACCACTTCACATAAACAGATCACAAATCAACACACCGATGTTTTGACGTGGTTTAAACCCTCTTGAGGGAAACACTCCACGGCCCCGGCCAAATAGCTTCTACTAGACAATTTATTATGCAAAGAAAGAAAGTTACAAATGAGCTTCTCATAATTGATCAATTAAACAATGACCCTCCATGCTCTTTAAATAGAGATCATCGACCAATCAGGTGTTAAGCCACGGATCAAGGTTAGGTTTGATCTAAGAGAAGTTGAGCCATCAGATCACTCTATGTCGGGAACATATTGTGACCATCGGATTAAGTATTTACAAATGCATACTAAAGAAACACACTATCCCTAATGGATATATTACACAAGTTTATCTTAACTAACTCCTAAGTGTCTAAATATCCTAACATCCCCCCTTAAGAACAACTTGGGATAGGATTGAAGGATTTACAAAAGTGACACTATTAGGAGAAGGAAGGAGGCATTAGAGCCTCTCCCCCCTTAATGACAAGTTCCTGAACTCCTAACATAGATCGAAGTTTAGAAACTTCGCTTCTGTAAGAGACTTGGTGAAGATGTCTGCAACTTGATCATCTGTAGGGAAAACGAGCACTTCAAGAACACGATCATGAACAAGATTTCTGATGAAGTGCATATGTAGCTCAATGTGTTTGCTACGTTGATGTAGAACTGGATCTTTGGCAAGATTGATGGCACTTTGATTGTCGCACCAAAGTGGAGTAGGCTGCTGCTGCTCGAATCCAAACTCTGAAAGGATATGTCGAAGCCATAAAGCTTCCTGACTGGCATTAACTGCTACTCGATATTCTGCCTCTGTTGAAGAAAGAGCAAGAGCTTGTTGTTTCTTACAAGCCCAAGTAATAGGTCGAGATCCCAGAATGAAAACAAAACCTGCAGTAGACTTTCGATAATCAGGATCGCCGGCGCAATCTGAATCCGTGAAACCAACCAACAAAGGTTTCACCCCTGTACTGTAATGAATCCCAAACTGAACTGTACCTCGAATATATCGAAGTATTCTTTTAGCTGCTTTCTAGTGATTTTCATGAGGTGTCTGCATATAACAGGAAACACGACCAACGGCAAAGGAAAGGTCAGGACGAGAATGAGTCAAGTATAAGAGACTACCAACAAGCTGACGATATAAGGTGGCATCGACTTCAGGTGAAGTACAAGTGGCAGAAAGTTTGACTCCAGACTGGAAGGGAGAAGCGGTTGATGTACAATCTTCCATATGAAAGCAACGAAGAAGGTCACAAGCATACTTAGAATGAGAAAGAAAGATTCCTTTCTTGGTTTGTAGGACTTGGAGACCAAGAAAATAATGCAAATGTCCTAAGTCTGACATTTCAAAATTTTGTTTAAGAATGGATTTCACATGGGTTATAAGCTTAGAGTCACTACCAGTAATAATAAGGTCATTAACATATAGAACAAGTATGATGAGATGGTGTCCTACTTTTTTGGTATAGACATTGGGGTCAGAATGGCATCTAGAAAAACCAGTGTCAAGGAGAAAGTTATCCATTTTGGCATACCAAGCTCTATGAGCTTGCTTAAGGCCATATAAGGATTTCTTAAGGCGGCAGACAAGGCTAGAGTTATCTTGAACATATCTAGGAGGTTGTTCCATGTAAATTTTCTCCTGTAAATCACCATGTAAGAAGGCAGACTTGGCATCCATTTGATGGACTTCCCAGTTATGTAAGGCTACAAGGGAAAGAACAAGGTGGATGGAGTTCATTTTTGCGACGGGAGCAAAGGTTTCATTGTAGTCAATCCCTTCAACTTGGAAAAAACCTTTGGCAACTAACCTTGCCTTAAGTCTTTCAACACTTCCATCTGATGCATACTTAGTTCTGTAGACCCATTTACATCTGACAAGTTTTCTTCCTTTTGGAAGAGGTACAAGATCCCAAGTATCGTTTGCCATTAAGGAACGATATTCTTCATCCATGGCTGCATCCCAATCTGGATTCCCTGAAGCTTATGCAAAAGTTTCTGGATCATGATTCTCGGACACTTGAGCCAAAAGAGAAGAGGCTCGCTGAAACTGAGAATGTGTTCGACGTTGATCTCTAGGATCGCCGGCAAGATCACCAGCTGCTTCACTTGTTGAATGAACCTATTGAGGAAGCACTTGTGCTGGTGCAACTGGAGGAACATGAGCAAGTGGAGGTGGATTTTCATCCTCACTGTCAGTATCAAAAACTGGAGTTGGAAACCTGTCAAGGAAGTCGGAAGAAGAAGAAGAATGCACAAATGCCGAATCAGGCTCGCAGGCCACAGATGGCACAATCACCGAGTTAGGCTCACAGGCCAAGAGATTTTCATCAAATTTAACATCTCTTCTAATGATTATATCATGAGAATGTGGTTGAACAAGTCTATAACCTTTTACATCTTTAGAATATCCAACAAATATGCACTTTTCACTTTTAGGCTACAATGCTTTCCATTTTTCATCCGGAATGTGAGCCCATGCTTCACTACCAAACACACGGAAGTGACTTACATCAGGTTTAGTTTTACTCCATGCTTCTTCCGGTGTTATACCTTGTAATGCTTTAGTGGGGGTGCGATTTACTATGTAATTTGCACAATTAATGGCTTCAGCCCAAAATTGAAGACTTAGTCCCTTAGATTGGATCATACAATTAGCCATTTCTTTTAAAGTGCGGTTCTTCCGCTCAGCTACACCATTTTGTTGTGGTGTATATGGAACAGTGTGCTGTTGTTGGATGCCTTGTTCAGTGCAGAAAGTAGTGAACTTTTTGTTAACATATTCTCCTCCATTGTCAGATCTTAAATTAATAATTTGATGACCAGATTGTTTTTCAACAAGGGCCTTGTAGGCCAAGAACATGTTAAATACTTTGCTCTTAAGTTTTAGGAAATAAACCCAAGTGTGTCTGGTGTAATCATCAATGAAAGTTAAGAAATATTTGAAACCAAAAAAGAAAGCAGATGGAAGAGGACCACACAAGTCACTATGCAAAAGCTCTAAGGGAACCGAGGCGTGCCAAGAGGCATGTTTGTCAAAACTGGCCCGATGATGTTTTTCGAGTACACAACCGGAACAAACACCATCTCTGCAAGATACCATCGGAAGACCTATCACCATATTTTCTTTACATAGTTGTTGCAATGAGCGATAATTTAAGTGACCAAATCGCTCATGCCAAAGTTTGCTCAAGTTATCACTATGAGCAACAAAAACTGAAGGGAAAGGTGATGACCCAAAGTTGTTAAACTTGTACAACCTGGTAATATCATCAACAATTCTGGTAGCTAGGACCTGTTGAGGATCTTTAAAATCCTTGATTACAACTTGGTGAGGTGTAAAGGTCACAGTTTTACCTTCACCAGAATGAGTGATCTGATAGACTGATAACAAATTGTAGAAAATTCTTGGAACACATAGTACATCACTAAAATGACCATTATCTACTGGAACTGTTCCAGCTCCTACAACACTTAGAGATCTATCATCACCAACAAATATTTGTTTGGTGTTACATTCATGCATAGTAGAAAAGATGGCTTGATCCTTAGCCATATGATAAGATGCTCCAGAATCAATGAGCCATTCATTTGAAGTAGAAGAAGAAGATGCATTATAAGAATAACCAGAAGCACAAAGTGCATGTCCATGAGAGGCAGATTCTGAAGGCGAATCTAGGCTGATGTGGTGCTTCTTCATTGCTGCTTTCAAGGCTGCCATCTTCTTGAAACACTTAGATTCATCATGATTATCTTTCCCGCAATAGTTGCAATGACGCTCAGTCTTCTTGCATTTTGGCTTGGATCCTTTGTCATGTTTTAAATAAGGAGATGAATGAGAGGGTTTGGGACCCTTGTTTGACTTATTATTGCAAAAATTTTGTTTCTTGGGAGGCTTGGACTTTTCTTTTTGTTAGTACAATAAGGCTTTCCTAGATGTATCTGCATTGTTGATTATTCCAAGATGAATGAGTTTATCTTGTTCTCTAATCAAGGTATCACAAAAGGATTCAAGACTAGGCTCTTGATAGCTAGATGCATTCAAGGATGCTTTCATGGAGTAAAATGTAGATACAAAAACAGAATATGCAGGTCCAAGTTTGGAAAGAATATAATAAATGCATTGTTTGTCTTCCCTCTCAATCTTAAATTCTGCACATAAGAGTTTAAGAGTTTTGTACTTAGATAAATAATGTTGAATGCATGAAAAGTCACTTGGATTTAAAGAAATCAACTCATTTTCAAGTTGGTGACCTCGAATTTCATTGTGTTTACCAAACACAGATTCCAACTTGTCCCGAGCAGCATTAGGTTCGTCAATTCCAGATATGTGGAATCGCAAATCATTAGAGATTGACATCCCAATCAATCCACGAGCTTCATCACATCTATTTGCCCATTTTATTTTCTTATCATCATCAGTGGGTTCTTTTTCTTTCCCTGAGGTAATTCTGAAAAGTCCCCTACTTCGTAGAACATCCTCCATACGAGATTTCCATGAGATATAGTTGGAACTGTTAAGTAGAATATCACAAGGGGCGGCCATATTTGTAAATTAATGGCTGCAAAAGAAGAAACCAATAGTCTGGATGTGAAGAGCTCGAAAAAATAGGCGGTTTAAAAAAAAAACGGCACTGAAAACTGACTCTGTATGATGAAGTTATGCTTGAACAAAGAAACTATTGAAGATGTCCCCAATAGTGATGTGGCAGCTAGAGAATGTCCAGCAAAAAAAAGAACCCCCCTCTTCCCAAGATAAAGCTTTAAACAATCATTTTACAAGAAATTTTCTTTAAGTGAACCACTTTTGTAAAATAAGTGACTTCACTTTTACAATGATATTACTTTTAAATAGTGCAACAATAAAAAAACTTAAGTGACTCACTTGTATTTTTATTTTTTATTAGTTAAGTGAGATGCACTTTTACAATAAAGTAACTTGAAAATAGAAATTGCATGCAATTTTTCTTTTAAAAGTAACTTCCTAAGACTTGAACTCAAGACCTATTAAGGAATAAAACAACTTTGAACCAAGTGAGCTAGATTAAAAGGTATGTAAAATATGGGAATGAGGAAGGGTTTTTTTTTTTTTTTAAATTCTTCTTGCTCGGTTTGCGTGCTCGAAACAAAAAAAAAATTCCACACTTGTGGACTTATATCTTGTTAGCTTGCCCGGAAAGTCTACGTTTTCTCTCTGTTTCTGATTTGCCGAGATCGCGCAAGGTGCACAGCAAAGAGCATACGCAGCCGAGAAAAACCCTTTCCCTTTCTGTTTCTGATTTGCCGAGATCGTTCAAGGTGCACGGCAAAGAGTATAGGCAGATGGGAAAGCAACAATCCGAACCCAAAAAAAAAATCTAACAGTAAAAAAATGATAAAATATGAGATTTTTTTCTTTTAAAACAGAAAAATAAAAAAAATGCGTCACTGTAACATTATACCTTCAAATCTGATGAAATATGCGTTTCTGGAGCAACCGGGAACCGTTTTCGATCAAACGAAAACTATTTTCCAATGAAAACGATGCTTTGGACGCAATGGAACACCTCCCACAGCCCAGAAATGCACAAAAATACTAGAACTAGAAACCCTTTCGAGTTTCGGCAACAACAGTTCAAGATCTAGATCATAACCAGAAGCGACACTTCATAAAATATCTGATACCATGTTCAGGTACACAGGGTACTACCAAAAGACCGAACACCAAGAGAAACCACTTCACACAAACAGATAACAGATCAACACACCGATGTTTTGACGTGGTTTAAACCCTCTTGAGGGAAACACTCCATGGCCCCGGCTAAATAGCTTCTACGAAACAATTTATTATGCAAAGAAAGAAAGTTACAAATGAGCTTCTCATAATCGATCAACTAAACAATGACCCTCCATGCTCTTTAAATAGAGATCATGGACCAATCGGGTGTTAAGCCATGGATCAAGGTTAGGTTTGATCTAAGAGAAGTTGAGCCGTCGGATCACTCTATGTCGGGAACATATCGTGACCATCGGATTAAGTATTTACAAATGCATACTAATGCATACTAAAGAAACACACTATCCCTAATGGATATATTACACAAGTTGATCTTAACTAACTCTTAAGTGTCTAAATATCCTAACAGGAGTCCATAATTCAGCATCAATGATTCATGAGTACCTTGGCCATATGGGTAATTAATTTGTTCCATAGCTTTTTTCCAACCTTACATTATGGGTACTTGCCATTTCTTTAGGTTTATGGTTGGAGTGAGATTTGTACTCTATTTTACTACGATTTTAATTAGGAGATAGAGATATACAGTTGAGAAGATTTCGTGACTTAATAGGATTTGTTCACTACTATTTTTGGTACTTTAGAAGTGTTTGAACACCACCTATTTTTGGTTCTTTATAAGTGTTTTTACATTTCTACATGCATAACTATGCTTTTAGGGGTAGGTTTTTGTGGTCTAACAACAGATTTACATGTTTCCTAAGGAAACAATCTGTCCTTAGGTGTAAATCTGTGTTTTGGATGCTTGCTTGGTGTGTTTTAATGCATATTACAAGTCTAATATTTCAAATTACAATAAGCATTTATTGTTGTTTGGATGTTTTTTTTATCTTTAGCGTTCACACTTTGTATAAGGATTCCCCCATGTTGTTAGAAATCACTAACGCAAAGTACAACAAGATAATATGAGGTGACAATGTACATTATCCAAATCTCTTGAAGCCCTTCTAGTTTCACTGATTTGGGTCAACTACATTGACATACCAAAACGGTAAATCCTCTGCTTAAGGGGCAAAGAGGTAGAATTTTGGTGGACCTAGTATCGAGGACCTAGGTTGTATGCCTTTTTTTTCATTCTATTGGTCATTATATTTCTAACAGTGGTTGGTTTTCACAAACCAGATTTCATATACAAAATTTATGGCACCAACAAGGTAATGGAAACTATGTCAACTCACCATAATTCTGATACAGACTTCTACTTTTAGAAGCATTATAGAGTTTCCAAGAGGATTTCAAAACACTCGATCTAACCCCAATTCTTGCTAATAAAAAACCTAGCAAAAAAGGGAAAACAATTCACTTTGACCATAATTTCGACATTAATGTTTTTACATTTCCTTAGGTGTAAATCTGTGTTTTGTCTACTTGCTTAGTGTGTTTTAATGCATATTATAGGTCTGATATTTCAAATTACAATAAGCATTTATTGCATTTTGGCAATGTTTTTTTTATCTTTAGGGTTCACAATTTGCTTATAGGTTATCTAAGGATTCCCACACGTGGTTACAAAGCATGAATAACCCAAAATACAACGAGATAATATGAGGTGAGAGTGTACATTCTCCAACTTCCATGAAGCCCTTCCAGTCTAACCAATTTGGGTCAACTACATTGACAAACTAAAATGGTAATTCCTTTGTTTATGGGATAAAGACGTAGAATTTCAGCGGAGTTAGTATTGAGGACCTAGGTTGTATGCCTATTTTTGAATTCTATGAGTCAATAGCTTTCCAATAGTGGAATATTTTCACAAAACAAAGTTCATATACAAAATTTATGGCCCCGACAAGGTAATCGTCAAAATATTCGGTAGGTACAAGTTGCAATCATGTCATCTCACCATAATTCTGATATGGACTTCTACTTCTAAACGTATCATAGAGTTTCCAAGAGAATTTCAAAACTCTAAATCTAACCCTAACTGTAGCTATAAAAAACCTAGCAAAATAAGGGAAAACAATTCACTTTTCCATTAGGTGTTGGTCATCCATAGTATGAGTAGAAGTGTGGAGGTTATACTAATATAGAAGAGAGACAAAAGCATATTGTAGAGAACTATAAAAGGCCATAGTGTCTCATCATGTCAACTCACCATAATTAGAATATGACCTTCTACTTCTATAAGAATAATACAGGTTCTAAGAGGATTTTAGAACTCTAAACCTAACCCTATTTTTAGCTATCAAAAACCTAGCAGAAGGGAAAAAGGATTCACTTATTTATCAGGTGTTGATTGTTCCATAGTTCCATAGATCCGCTTCCAATAACTTGTTGCAAGGGATAGCTGAAGTTTGTGACCTAAAATTCATAATTATGACTTCCAGTACTTATACAATGGATGAAATATGCCCAACATTTGAAAAGATGACCCCCTGAAATATGCCCAACGTTGTTTTAGGGTTTCCTATGCAGCTGCAAGGTGCCTAGAACTCAACAAAACCCTATAAATTTTGTTTCCATTTGAAATTGGTGCAAAATTATCTAAAACCATCTAATAGTTAATTTGTATATCAAATAAAGTTGGCCTACAGTTGTGTTTCCAACGGTCTTGAGTTTCATCTTGGCAATGGTGACCCACGCCAGTCGTCACTGTTGCCATGCTGAAACTCAAGACCACTCGCAACACTCCTCGGATTGAGTCACATTGTATTTAGTACTAGTAAATGACTGTTCTTTAAGTTCACAATTCTGCCCTGCATAATGAATGATGTAATTATATGTATTTTATGGTTTCTTGGAGGAAGAGGAGTTATAGGGCTCCAGGTCTTACTTATCTCTTAGGTGTGGGGTACTATTCCATACTTAACATCCCTCTAGTTTGGGAAAAATTTCAACATTTGTTTTCACATGTGAATACTTTTATTGGTTATTATGTGGACATGGATGGTTGCTTCATTTTCCAAAGTGGACAATCATGATGGGTTCAAACCCCCTTTGAGGACCTTGCTTGTTGAACGAGTAATCTTGATGGAAGCCTTTGGAGGAGGCTAATGTGGGCATCTTTTGGTTGCTTTGAGCACTTGGTGGGTTGAAATTCCATGAGTAAGGTATGGATTCACTCCTAAGGTACTAGCTCATAATTGAGAATATCAGTGGTTGGGATCAAAAGGACTACAAATCCATTCTTAATGTAAAGTCAAATAACCTTGTAGGTTGGATCCCCCATAATGTTTTTCTTTCATGGTGCCACCATATGAGTTTTGAAAGTAATATTAATTGGCCCCATCCCATTATGAAATAGAACCATGTGAGATAGATCATATAACACTATTAGCATCATGTTATTCTCCAGTTGTGGTTGCTATTTTTTTATTAAGCTCATGAACATTTATATGCAGTTTATTGTTTCTACTATCACTGTGTTTTTGTGATGAATGATTGAAGAATGTTATAAGTGTGCCTAAAGAATTATGAACATGGATATATTCAATTCCTTATATTTATTATCACTTTGTTTTATGTGATGAATTCATTTGCATGACTTGAGTATATCTGAAGCTCTCCTTGAGGTCTCATGAATGAAATTGAGCACTTGTTGCATTCATTTAATTTGAAAGAGTAGTTATAGTTTGAAAGAACTCTCTTCTTCCTTTAGCTAGCATTTATTGAAAGGAAAGGATTATTTTATTCATATGCATTTGCATGGCTTGAGTCAGTCATCGCACCATGAGTTGCACTTCCATCGCCCAATTGAGTAATACAACCATTAAATATTAACTCGTTAACTCAACACACTTTAACCTCACTTGAGGATAAAAAAAATTTGGTAGTTAGGTAGGACACCTAGGATAGGCATCCAAATAATTATCCCTTGGCATTTTCATCTGAGACATAGTTGTTGTCCTCTAGGGTACTAAAATCCTCTAGTATTTATTGACACGGTCATTGACCAGTTTGTGGAGAGGTCCTCCCATAGTTTCGGGGGTAATCCATGAGGATTGGTTCCGGATAGACTTTATGGAATACTACACTCCACTTAGATTCTAAGGCATATCGATCCATTTTCTTCCTTGTATTTTCTGGCCACCATACTAGTGATACAAGGGTGATAAGGAAGAAGTGCCAATATCCTTCTCCGACGTGCCATGAATGAGATAGCTTAGTAACTTTTTTTCTAGGGCTCTTTACCCTGGATCCCTTTCGGTAGAGGGATATCCTTCCATTATTGGTCTTGTTGATGTATATGTAACTTCAAAATGTATTTCATATATATATTTATCGTACCCTTATAAGATATGTGTTATTCCTCTATAAAGAAGTGTCGTCATTTGTATTGACAAGTGTCGCAAGTAGATTAACTTGTCGATGCGTTATTAGACTACTTGATGTGGGTGTCGGCCCGATATATATGTAACTGGGGTTATTAGGCTGAGTTAAACAAGTCGGTCCCATAAGTAATTAGCTAGGTCAGGACAAGTATAAATAGAGAGTCAGGATTCTCTATTTTGATCATCTCAGAACTCACTCTTCTCTCACTCAGAAAGTGGCGCACATTAGAGGAGGAGGATCATCTTCCTAGTAGGAGACTATGTATTGTATTTTGGTTGTACTTTGGTTGAGCCATTGCTCTATCTATCTCTGAGGAAGTTTTGGGGTTTTTCACCTTAGGGTTTTCCCCACGGAAAAATTTTTGTGTCCATTGTCTCCTGCTTTTGATTCTTGTGATGCTTGGCATGCTTGATATGATTGTTATGCATTAATATATACTGTACATGTTATTCTCTCAGTAAAGATCCTATATCATATTGAATTAATGCTAAAAATATAACATGGTATGAGAGCTAACCTGAGAAGAAGACATTGTGCAGTTGCGGAAGCTAGGGCTTCTTGTTTTTTGGGTTTCTCTCCACAGATTTTGGAAAAGTAATATGATGGATTGACTCTCCTTAGCAAGGTGAATCTATCTGTCCAATCAGAATTCAATTATGAGCACTTTCAGTTTTGGCCCTAAAAATTAGGGTTTCCTCAAAAATAGGAATTTCTGAACTCTGAAGACACAGCTAGAAGCTCCTTGGAAAATCAGAAGTTTGGAGCTTTGGTTCAAGATTTTTGGTTGTGTAGATCTCCAGGAAACTCAAACCCTAATCCGACACCAGATCCAGTTTTCAACAATCAAGTGGTAAGACCTAAATATTTTCTATTTCCATTTGAAGTACTCTTTAAAGATGTCTCACCACACCAAGCTTGACAATAAGCTTAAAAGAGCTGATAAATTATGAGCATGGAAGTACAAGATTGGGTTAATCCTTGAAGAGAATGAGTTGGATACTTATATAAGTGAAGAGGTCCCTGTCCCAGAGGGAGAAGAGGCTAAGGCTCTTCACAAGAGGAATTTGGTTAAGGCAAAGAGGATCATTGTTGATTCTATCAAAGATCATCTCATCCCTGTCACGTACCCCATTTTGACCATCGTAATATTTTGGGTTGTAATGTAAATATTGTATGCATATTATGTATGATTCCTAGCGTGGAGTTCAAGGCCAAGGCCCCGCTAGTGAATGCTCATTCTTGAAGAGGAAGTTATTTGAAATTATGCTACCCATATGCTAGTGAACCATGGGAATTGTAAATATGCATCTTAATATAAATGCCCACATCTATCTATGCAATGCAACAAGAGATGGGGGCATGATATTGCAAGGAATTGGGAGGGAAATATTTAAACCCTTGAGCCGCAAAGTCAAGCCAAGTGTCAATGAAAGAACCCATCAACCATCAACTACCCATGTTGACTTTGGTGCCCAATCATTCATTTCTCCTAAGAGTTGATTGAAGTAGTTAATGCCTTGGGGATTGGGGAGGTATGGCTGTCCAAAATTCGAGTATGGGCAAGCCACCCTGATGGAAAATCGTGTTTCTCCATCTTGGGAAAGAAAACACCCACGAATTGCCTTCCCAAGCCATTATTCATGGTGAGACTTCATCCTCTCACGTTTGGAGAGCCTGTTGGGCGTCTTTAGAGCTGGCTGGGCGTTTTTGTTGAAGCTTGTTGGGCGTTTTTGGCTTGCTGGGCATTTTTATTGAAGCCTGCTGGGCGTTTTTGGCTTGCTGGGCGTTTTGTTGAAGCCTGTTGGGTGTTTTTGGCTTGCTGGGCGTTTTTGGCTTTAGTAGGAACTCGATTTTGTATTGCAGACCTATTGGATAGGAGAGAGCACGATTTGGGGGTTTGTAGAGTCCATTGCTGCTCGTTGAATGCCCATGGACATTTTCTGAAAATGAAATTTCCTTTCCAGGGTTGTTTTCCCATTTCTCATTTCGTTTTTGGGTTGCCCACGTTTTCCCTTCATACCCAACACTTGGGATTTTGCTGTTATGTGTATCCTTGCCAGTTTATGAGTTTTCTGTGTGTAGGAGATTGTTGGGGTTGAAATGGGTTTCCATTGTTTTGTCTTGAACTTGAGTGGAAGCATCCACAATTGAGGAGGGTTCGGTATTAGCCTGATAAACCCAACTATGGACTGGCTTGGCTTAGTTGAAATGATGTTTGGTTGTGTATAAGTTGGATGTCCCCTTTTTCCTTGTAGATATCATGCCTAGCTCAGGGGTGGCCTTCAGACGGACTCAGTATATGTTGTCAAAGAGCCTACGGTTGGGTGGAACGTTGCAGCGACATAGCTAGTTGTGTGGGACAATTGCACGACAAAGATAAGTGTTCTATGTCTTTGTATTTTACTCCTGAAATTTTTAATTTGAAGATTGTCTTGATATGTTGTATGCATATAAAATGTGTGTGGATGATTTGTTCATTTCCGTTGTGCACATTCAATTGAGTTGCATCTTCACATAATGGGTTTTTAATTGCGTGAATCAAATGAATGGGCTAAGTTTTTATGAAAAACCCCATAGATCGGCATCATGTTCCCTCCCTTGCCTTAGATGGATGGGTGGGTATGTGACAATCCCCCATGTGTCATCCCTAAAGACACCAAAGGATATGTTTGATTCCTTGACCAAACTATTTGAAGGCAAGAATATAAATCGGAAGATGACCCTGAGGAATCAATTGAAGAATATCAAGATCCAGAATGCAGAGACTATGCAGTCATATTTCTCAAGGGTCTCCCAGATAAAAGAACAACTTGAAGCTATGGGTGAAGTGGTAGAAAATGGAGAAGTGGTCATGAACACTCTTAATGCCCTCCCTAGATCATGGGATTCCTTCATCCAAGGAATTTGTGCTAGAAAGAAACCTATCTCTTTTGCTAGACTGTGGGAAGAATGCTCACAGGAAGAAGCTCGAATTGTAGCCAGAGAAGAGAAGATGAGGAGTGAGGACAAAGCACTCACAACTCACTCCAAAAGGCATGGTGACAAGAAAGTTCACCATCATGGCAAGAAAGGAAAATATCATACTAAAAGAGGTAGTCCCAGAAATCGAAGGGAGATGTCCCATGTCCGTTGCTATACATGTGATGAGAAGGGACACTATGCCAGAGATTATCCTAAGAATAAGAAAGAGGGTACCCACAAGAAGAAGAAATTCAAAATAAGACATCATGCTCATGCTGCAGAGAATGATGAACCTCCCATAAAGAGGGCTAGAGAAGATAGTGAACATTCTTCAAGTGATGAAGAATATGTTTTGATTTCTGCTCTCACCGGAACCATTACTCATGGAAGTAATGATTCGCTCATAGATAGTGTGGCTTCCAAACATATGACAGGATTCAAAGAATCCTTTGTGAATCTATCTAAACATGATTCACCCCACAAGGTGAAGCTTGGAGATGACTACCAGTATCCCATAAAAGGGAGTGGTGAAGCCTCCTATAAACTAGACTCTAGAAAGTCTATGAAGATGAAGGATGTACTCTTTGTTCCAGGACTCAAGAAGAATCTACTCTCAATCTCCGCATTGGATGCAAAAGGCATGAGGGTTGCATTTATAGATGGCCAAGTCCTAATGTGGCCTAAGGGTAAGACTATAGATGATGCAGTTGTGATTGGAGAGCAAGAGGGATCATTATACAAATTGAAGGGCGATCCAGAACAAGCCATGGTCCATGATTCAATAGAGCCAAGTGAACTTTGGCATAGAAGGCTTGCACACATGCATTACAGAGCATTACCAATTGAAAGAAAAGCGGTATAAGGTATTCCTGAAATCCAGACAAAGCATGAAGGCATTTGCAAAGGTTGTGCAAAAGAAAGAATACAAAGAAGACATTTCCAAGCAATGAAAGCAAGGCAAAAGGAATCTTGGAGATTATCCACTTTGATGTATGCGGTCCCATGTCATCCAGTTCTCTGAGTGGGTATGTGTACTATGTCTCCTTTATTGATGATTTCTCTAGGAAGACTTGGATCTACATCTTGAAGAACAAAGATGAAGTGTTTAACAATTTCAAGGAATTCAAAGCCTTGATAGAAAACCAAACTGACTTGAAGATCAAGACCTTCAGATCTGACAATGGTGGAGAATTTACTTCAAGAGACGTCAAGAAGTTATGCAGTGATTCAGGGATTAAGAGGTAGTTGACTACTCCTTACAATCCACAACAGAATGGGGTTGCCGAAAGGAAGAATAGAACAATCATGGAAGCAGCAAGGGCAATGCTTCATGACCAAGACTTACCTATGCACTTAAGGGATGAAGCAGCAAGGACAGTTGTATATGTGCAGAACAGAACACCCCATAAGATACTTGACAACAAAACACTAGAAGAAGTGTTTACTTGTAAGAAACCAGAAGTGAGCCATCTCAGGATACACTCACATCCCAAAAGAGAAAAGGTCAAAACTGGATCCTTCAGGAAAGAAGGGTATATTCGTGGGTTACCGTGAAAGCTCGAAAGCTTATAGAATCTACTTCCCTGGATTCAAGAAGATTGACATCAGCAGAGATGTAACATTTGATGAAATTTCAGCTTACCACAAATCTAGAAAGACACCTATTGAAGACAATGAAGAACCCAGAATATCCATAACTCAAGACACCACAATGAATGAAGCAGTTCCTGAAGAAGATCGAGAAATAAGAACATGTGGATCCACCTCATGAGAAGAATCCTCACAAGAGAAAACCAACATGGGATAGAGAGCTCATCCAAGATGCAGAGAGATTTGGCATTCCAGAAGAAGAACATCGAGAAAGGAAAAGGACAAGGTCACATACTAGTTATGTTGCTTTACTCTGTGACATCATGGATAAAGAACCTTCCAGTTATGAAGAAGCTACAGAAAAGAAAGAATGGAAGGATGATATGATCGAAGAATACCAATCTATTATGAAGAATGATGTTTGGGATGTGGTCCCAAGACTAGATGGGAAATCTGTGGTAACTTCCAAGTGGATCTATAAGGTTAAACATGCTGCAGATGGTAGCATCGAGAAATACAAAGCTATGTTTGTAGCTCGTGGCTTCTCCCAGAAAGAAGGAATTGATTATGAAGAGACTTTTGCTCCTGTATCCAGATACACTTCCATCAGATCGGTACTTGCTCTGGTTGTAGTGATGAAATGGAAGGTACACCAGATGGATGTCAAGACAGCCTTCTTGAATGGTGTAGTTGAAGAGGAGGTGTATGTGGAGCAGCCACTCGGGTTTGAGACACATGATAGAGGAACAAATGTGTGCAAACTGAAGAAAGCTTTGTATGGTTTGAAACAGGAACCCAAGACCTGGTATGGAAGGATAGATGGCTTCCTATCCAGTTTGGGCTTTACCAAGAGTAAAGCAGATTCCAACCTTTATTACAAGGTTGAGGAGGGCAATCCAGTGATACTCCTATTGTATGTGGATGACCTATTTCTGACAGGTGAGGACAGACTGATTGCCGACACAAAGAGGAAGCTAGCTGTCGAGTTCAAGATGAAGGACTTGGGTATGATGCACTACTTTCTTGGTATGGAGGTGTGGCAGAGTGCAGATGGAATCTTCCTTGGACAAGGGAAGTATGCAGTAAATATCCTGAAGAGTTTTGGGATGATGGACTGCAAGGCCATGGCCACACCTATGGCATCGAACCTGAAGCTTCTGTGTGATGCTTCTTCTGAGCCAGTTGATGCTACAATGTATCGTCAGATGATTGGGTCCTTGATGTACTTGATGAATACGAGGCCAGGCATTTTCTTTACGGTGAACACCTTGAGCTAGTATCTGACATATACGAGATATGTTCACCTGATAATTGCAAAGCATGTTCTGAGGTACCTGAAGGGTATAGTGAATTATGGGCTCAATTATGAGGCAAATCAAAAGTTTACCCTAGAGGGTTATGTTGATTCCGATTGGGCAGGCAGTGCCATTGATTGGAAGAGCACTTCAGGGTGCTTCTTCAATCTGGGATCAGGTGTGATCTCTTGGTTTAGCATGAAGCAGTCCTGTGTGGCACTGAGTACAGCTGAAGCAGAGTATGTCGCAGCTTGTTCATCTAGTTATGAGACAGTATGGCTTAGGAAGCTACTGTCTGATTTATTTGATCTCCCATTGGATGCTACTGGGTTTTTCTTGTGATAACCAGAGTTGTGTGAAGTTGTCAGAGAACCCAGTGTTCCATGATAGGTCGAAGCACATTGAGATCAAGTTTCACTATATCCGAGATATAGTGCAGAGATGAGCTATGAAGCTCATGTATGTTGCGACAGACGAGCAGATAGCCGATGTGTTGACCAAGCCACTTGCCAGAGTGAAGTTTGAATACTTCAGAGGGAGACTTGGTGTACTTCAGATCAAGATACCTTCTAGAGGGAAGTGATGAAGTCCGGAGACACAGATGCACACTAAGCCATTCTTGCATGGTGGTAGGTTGGTCCTCCCATGGCACGATGTAAGGGCCGGGCCATTCTTTCATGGTGGTAGGTTGGTCCTCCCATGGCAGGATGTAAGGGCTGAGCCATTCTTACATGGTGGTAGGTTGGTCCTCCCATGGTAAGATGTAAGGGTTGGGCCATTCTCACATGGTGGCAGGTTAGTCCTCCCATGGTGAGATGTAATGGCTGAGCCATTCTTACATGGTGGTAGGTTGGTCCTCCCATGGTAAGATGTAAGGGGTGGGCCATTCTCACATGGTGGCAGGTTAGTCCTCCCATGGTGAGATGTAAGTGTTGGGCCATTCTCACATAGTGGCAGGTTAGTCCTCCTATGGTGAGATGTAAGTGCTAGGCCATTCTAACATGATGGTAGGTTATTTTTCTCATGGTCGTGATGTAAGTGTTGTGCCTTTCCGACATGGTGGTAGGTTGGTCCTCCCATGCTCATTGATGTAAGTGTTGTTAGCCTTTCCCGGATGGTAGTAGGTTGGTCCTCCCATGCTGGTGAGTGTAAGTGATGTGAGACTTTCACATGGTGGCAGGTTAGTCCTCCCATGGTGAGTGTAAGTGCTGTGTGTGTGCATCTGGGTTGTGCTCCGTGGACTACATTGTGATCTGAAGACATTGATGTGACAGTTTGGTACACAGGTTTTGCAAAGGCATATAATCAGTCCTGAGATTCTCTTGTAGGTTTTTCCGAGGCAGTGTAATCAGTCATGAGAGATCTTGTAGGTTTTGCAGAGGTAGTGTAATCAGTCCCGAGGTGTATCTACTTGATGGATTGCTCACAGATGATGATGATGATCAAATTGATCATGTGATGATATACATCAGTTGGATCTATGGTGAAGTATCAATTTGATACTTTGTGGTCATGGACAGGTTGTGTAGTGGCATGTAAAAGATCCTGAGAGATTCGAGAGGTTGAGTTGTGTGCTCGTAAAAGGCCTAGGATGCTCTTGCGAGGTTTTGCAAATGCACGTGATGAGTCCTAAGGATTCCACAGTATGACCAGTGATGATGAAGACCTACAAGTGGTGGACCTACATCCAGTATGAAAAAGGACTGGCTCTATAGAATTCCTATGACGAGTAGATTCAGAGATTGGACGAGATAGCCGCAGTTGTGACGATGACGATGATTTAGAGAAGAAGACTTGTGCCCGATGATCTGTGTCGAGAAATGCCTTCCTAGTTAAGAGAGAGTGTTGATGTATATGTAACTTCAGAATGTATTTCATATATATATTTATTGTACCGTTATAAGAGATGTGTTATTCCTCTATAAGGAAGTGTCATCATTTTTGTTGACAAGTGTCGCAAGTATATTAACTTGTCGATGGGTTATTAGACTACCTGATGTGAGTGTCGGCTCGATATATATGTACCTAGGGTTATTAGGCTAAGTTAGACAAGTCGGCCCCATAAGTAATTAGCCAGGTCAGGACAAGTATAAATAGAGAGTCGGGATTCTCTATTTTGATCATCTCGGAACTCACTCTTCTCTCACTCAGAAAGTGGCGCACATTGGAGGAGGAGGATCAGCTGCATAATAGGAGACTATGTACTGTATTTTGGTTGTACTTTGGTTGAGCCATTGCTCTATCTATCTCTGAGGAAGTTGTGGGGTTTTTCACCTTATCGTTTTCCCCATGGAAAAATCGGTGTGTCCATTGTCTCATGCTTTTGATTCTTGTGATGCTTGGCATGCTTGATATGATTGTTCTGCATTAATATATACTGTACATGTTATTCTCTTAGTAAAGATCCTATAGCATATTGAATTAATGCTAAAAATATAAAAGGTCTCTCATTGTGTATCGTTCGACTTGGATTTCATCACCTTGCGAAGGATACAACGTGTTGAGGTCTCCAGGTCTTAGTTAGGAGGTTTTGCTTGCTATTTCACCTTTTTAGAGGGTCTTTTTCTTTTTAGTATTGCTTGTTGGCATTCTGGCCACTTTTATTTCAGCTCACTTACTGTGACACTGGTCCCAGTACAGTTTTTTGAACTTGCTTTTTTGGCCTGCGAGCCTTGCCTTTTCCTAGATCCTCTTCTGCATGCTCGGTTGCTTTAGGGTTTTTGATTTCTTACACAGTCAGTTACCAATTATTTGATGATGCGTGATGTCCTCTTCTCCTAGGTCTTCAAGATGGTTGAGTTAGATGGTCTTCTCAAGGGACTGAACACCCCTTAATAAGGCCACTAATGCTTGACCTTAGGAGTAGTCTAGAGGACCACGTGATCACATCATCCGTGTGGACTTTTCTGTTTACTGTGATGATGGTCTTTCAGGTTATATGGAACAATGGTACATTTGAGAGAGAGATGATTGGTTGTACCCCACCTTGGTTGATTGTCTTATGGTCCTTCCATTTTGTCGATAATATTTGTGTGGTACCTTGCCTTTTACCTTTTGGGCCTTTTACTCATCTTGGTATATCTTTTGATTTGTACCACCTTTTATGTTTTTGGTCTTCTGGTTACTACGATAGTTTGTCCACATTTGAGGTACACCCCCTTTGTCCAAGTTGTTATGAGTCTTTATGCCCACTTCATACCACCCTCCAGACCTTAGTTAGGAAGGTTGCTTGCTATCATATCTTTCGGTGGTCATATTTGAGTTACAAGAGGTAGTTACAAGGAGCTATTGCATATATTTGACATTATTTGACCTTCCATCTCTTTGGCATGTCAAATAACAGGTAGTTACAAGGAGCTATTGCAATATAAATTTGACCTTACTTGTACATTCCCCACAATGGTTGATTTACTTTTGGTCCTTACACCCTGTTGTTTATTGGTCTTGTGGTAGATTGTCCTTTAATTTTGGTCCTTTCATTTTTTTGTGGTACCTTGCCTCTCACCTTTTGGGTCTTTTACTGATATTGAGTTATCTTTTGATTTGTACCGACGTTTATGTTTTTGTTCTTGTGGGTATAACTATGGATGTACTTTGTCCACATTTGAGGTAGTACACGCCCTTAGTCCCAAGGGTTATGAGTCTAATTTATACCCACTCTTTTATTTTTTACTTGTACCTTACTGGTTGGTTTTTTTACCCTTTGGTTGGTCCGTGTACCTTATTGGAGGCCGTGAGTCTCTTTGGCCTCAGTTTGCTGGCTATCAGCTCATCTATATTGTGATTGTACTGAGCCTTTTGAATGTCATTGACTTTCTTTGATTGACCGTACCATAGCCCATTCATCTCTCTCTCTGGTTTGTACTAACCCTATAATAGGGTTACTTGGTTCCTAGAGTTGACTAGCCTCTAAGAGGCACAGTCATTTCTGAAAGTAACTCTTATGAGTATATTACAGGAAATGTTTACACCCAGGTAATCAAATATGTGTTGGTTATAAGACTTAAGTAATCAAATTGTTGGTAATCAAATATTGGTAAATAATTTGAATTAAGTAGTTAATACTTGTCCTGTCAAACAAAATTATTGGTAATCAAATTATATTTGTTGGTAAAGAATTTTAAGAGTGGTGGAACTCCTCGATTGAACTTATGAGGAAAATTATTTTGGAGAATAAGTGTTCTGACAGAAAACTGAGTAGAACTATGAATTTATTTGTTGAACCATGGCTTTATCATAAGAACAAATTGCTCCAGTATTCTATTTGTGCTAAACAACACAATAAAATTTTCAACGGAAAAAGGAAAGTTTGCAAGATGGCAAGCATTGTTTTGATGTTATAACTGTACTGTTCATGAGCACATTTCTAGGAAAGCAAAAAGCATTCCTTCCTTTTTAACAAGAGAATATTTGACACAGAAGTGTGCTGTTAATTTTTAAGAAGTGAGCCTGAAGCAAGCAATCTTGAAACAAGTGATTTTGGTGCAAGCGAGCATGAGGCAAGCAAGCGTAGAAGGTCAAAGAGGAATCCAGTGGGCCCACAACCCATAAGTAAACATGAAAATGTATGCTAGGACCGGAGGAAAAAATCATATCTATATTATCAATGATAATATGAGTTGGTTGGATTATATGCAAGACTGGAAACCTAGGTGGGAGTTGAGACATGTTGAAGTGTTGATTCTAACTTACAGGGATCTGATGCTTTTATTATACTAGTTCCAGAACTCAGAAGAATGCCTATGGGATCTAGTATTGTACCAGAGATGATTTACAACAAGTCCCTGAGAAAACCAGCTGATGCAAGCAATTGGTTAACACACCTCTACCAAGATCTTAACTTAATCTCGACGAAGGGATCTACACCTCACCGCAGGCTACAACTAGACCAACAATACTACTGTATTAACCAGATACGTTCTTTGGAAGCACGGCCACATCAAGATGCTAGTCTCCGGTTTCCACGTACACACACTTATGGAAAATATAAAAAATTATGGTGGAAATTCTTGAGAAAATAAAATACAGATAGAACATATTATACCATGCTAAAGTTTGGACTTCAAATTCCACAAATCTATGAGGATCCTACATTCTACATCCCTGATTGGATTAGAGACTGGTGGCGGTCATTCGGCATCAACCTAGAAACATTAGAATTAGTTGTTATTTATAATCTAAAATGGGAAGTTGGAGAATCTCTCGAACAGGTCAAAGCTATTTTGCAGACAAAGCTTACTGAGGCTCAAATCCTTGGGTACTACATTAAAAACCAACAACAGTGGATTTTCAAAACCCACATAGACATCCACATGCATCATAATACATGTCTGGTCTCGAGGTCTGTTTATTCAAAGGCATGGGATACTAAATCCTATGTCTTTCGAGAACTATATGGTCCCCCATACTCTGATGAGTTGTAAATATCTCAAAAGTATTTGGCTATGAGTGGGGCTTGTCCATTCAAATTGTCATAAAGATTGAAAAGAAAGTATTTGTAACTATGTCATGATAATATAAAGAAAGCCCTACTTTTTTCTATGTCAATATATATGATTGAAAATCTATGTTATGAATTAAATACCCTAAGTCAATATTACAAGTAATTGTCCAAAGGCAGCATTGGTTGGGAGTATGAATGAAAGGTATCATTTTTCAAAATAGCTTACATGTTTACGGTTCCGTTTTTGCTTGATTCAATTACTTTCAGTCATCTAAGAAGACCATGCTTGAACACTTATTAACCACCTAAAAGATCTTACTTTTGAAAGTCATAAAAAGTTTTAGATGTTTTCCACAATGGTTAGTGATTTTTATTTTATATTATTATTGCTGAATATAAATATCTTACTAAATGTGACTGGACTTCAATTACCGAGTTGGTGAACCCAAACTGATGGGATGAGAGAGACTTCAGGGCTATGACGACAAAGATGATAGTTGGATGGTTTGATATGGGAGTCAAGACACAAAGGAGGAATAAAAGAAAGATCATAATTGCGTGAATTTGTACTCATAAGAAAGATAAAGTGATCGTCTTCCTCATCGCTTGAATGCCTACATGTTGAGAAAGGGAATGAGGATCAAGTAACATTATAAAAGGCGCTACATGTCACCTTTTAATAGGCGCTATGCCTTGCAGTCATATCTAAACTTTTTTCCCATGGTGAAGGTAGAACCAAATAGGTATTTGTCAGATTTGTCTTCCTCGAGCGAGGGGAGTTTAGGAAGGCCAAAGGAAAGTGAGACATCCAGTAGGTCTATAATAGTTGTATCAACTAGATGTCAAAATACCAGAAGAAAATTTGATAAACACAATGAATTTTTTCACAGTCGAGGGGGGTCATGTTCCTATGGTGATGAGACAAAAGACAACCTCGAGGTGCCCTCGAGGTACAGACATTTAGTGAAACAATGGGTACCCAAGGATCTTCCTCAACCGAACACAGATTTTTGTGTGAACGAGAGGATATATTGAATAGCACCATCATCAATACATGGTTTTGGGTTGTTCAGCATGGATGTCTTAAGGGTCCCTTACAACACATGTACAGAATTGATGGAGTATGTTGGACCCTATTACAGCTACACAGATTGGATGCGCCTGGTCCAATTTACAAAAAGTATGCGTATATATGGATTGTCAACAAACTATTTACAGTTGAAAGACAAAAATAAAAATAAAGGAACAACGTTGTACATGGACGGAAGGCTAAAGGCCACAGGAAATATTGCGGGGTTTATAAACAGTACACAACCAGGGTCTACAATTAAGTAACCAAACTACGAATTTGAGGGGCGTGAAGGAAACCGTGTTTTTTTAGTTTCCATTAACTCAATATCTGTAGGGAAAGAGTTGCTTATTAATTACAATTTGAACCGAGTAGATACAAAAAAGGTTACTATGGGAGTGGTACATATAACAATTTACCCAACCTTTTATTAATGAATTTAACATATTAAGGATTTTTTCGTTAGTTTACTTCGTTTAAATTTTCCATGTTTACTTTGCAGGCTAGTGATCGAGATAAAAAACCACCAGCAGATGGTCGGAGGAGTACATCTTCCTCGAGGGATCAGGTATACATCTTTGTAACAGTGCAAATATAATAAGAAAAAAAAAATTCATTTGTTTTTTCATTATTAGTATATTGGTTTCATTCCTATAATGTTATCTAATTATTTCATTTACATAATTTTCTCCATGTTTTTGATGCAGTCCAGTTCTACAAGGGTCACAGTACCCTCAACAAAACAACTATACATATTCTTTGTAATAGTAAAAATATATTACTTAATAATAGTTTTTAATTGATGTGTTTTCTCATGATTAGTTTTGGATTTGTTTAGGTGATCACTTTCACTATGTTTTTTATTTAGGTATATGTAAGGGGCAGCTCCCAGATATTAGCAGATTGAGGCAAGTCACCTATGACCATCGATCCGAGGAGTGGATCACGATCCTCTACATTGAAGGTATAATCCATTGGATTTGTACCAATATAATACGTAGCATAATGTTTACTTTGTTATGTATTTTTCATGTGTATACTATTTTCATTGTGATAATGTTTTCTAATTCTTTTTGACAGGGGCCTGATGATCGGGGCAAGTCCACAGCTGTGGATCAGACGACACCATCATCCAGGCACCAAGTAAACCTAGCTGTAATTTTAGGAATCTATCATGATATAACTCAATAGTGTTTTATATATTTATGTTGCATCCCAGTGAATCGTTGTATGAAATAGCATCAGAAGAATGTTCAGTAGATCCTGAAGTGGACGAGATCATTAAATATTCCCACGTAATTGGTGAAGCCACAAACCCGTTTAAGATGATAGACAAATTGTTGGAAAAATATAGTGTGGAACTCGTTTCTCTGCTAATCAAGTTTCCGCAGACAAGCCAGAACCTGGCAAGGATTGAATTGTTGGAAATGAAATCTGAATCCTTGGAAGTAAGTTGAGGAATCTTGATTCTTAAAATAATTCATTTATGACTTTATAATTTTCTCTTTTATATGATAGTACTGAACGTGTAAGACGTGGTTTGTAATTACAGAATTATCGGAGAACACACAATAGTGGTGGAGGTGATGTTGGCCCTAGGGAGGCCCGTGGAGAGACATGGCATCATGAGCAAATGAATCCGCATGCATTGAATCCTTCGTCATTGTTGCCAACTGAATAGTCGGCAACACGTTCAGACACACCACGGACCCCGAATGTGAGCACACCGGCTGCTAGTGACCGATGCACACTAGATCCTCCAGAAGAAGGGGTCGACACCGAGAATCCTGGTAATATTGATATCGACCTAGCTACATTTCCAGGATCTTCCTATGTCACTAGCACGAGAACAATGGAGATAACATTTTTGGTCGACGTAAGTCTCGTCCCAATAAATATCGATAAGGTCCCAGGTAATTAATGTACATTGATCAAGTTAGTGTTTATAGCTTCATTGTAATATACCGATAAAATGTTTTCTTTTAACTAATTATAATCATGGCATGATCGTTTCGCAGGAAATGATGTTTTCAATAAACAAATGAATGACGCGTGTTTGGATATCTTCGAGTCCACCATCCGATAAAGGTGGGATAAACAACCAAAATGTTTAAAAGATGAACTCACTAATCAGTTGTTGTCCTGTTTGGTGACAAGATCTTCAATAAATTCGAGGTCATGAAAAAGGATGGACAACATGTGAAGGTTGTCCAAGACCAATATGGGACCCACCTGGAAAAAAAACCTAGGTATGAGCACCCTCCAATGATTCCACCAATGGAGTGGAGAGCTCTAGTGGAGGATGGAAGGGAGAGGGCTCATAGAAGAGAAGGAAAGATAACACCAGGCACAGGGAGGTATGCAATACTTTCTACAATTTAATTCAAAACCTTATTATTATTGAATATTTCTATATTGAACTTGAAACATCTAACGTATTTCAACACCTGCATAGGCTACAAGACACATCAAAGGCCACAAAGGCAAGACTTGAAAAAATAGGTCAGCACAATCTTGGGCCTGGTGGTTATTCCAATTTCGCAGCACGATTTGTAAGTTTCAAAAAAACAATAATGCATACAAATAATAAATTGCAAATTATTTTTCATTTTATTGCACTGGAAAATGTTAATTAACGACGTTATGCAAATATGAAGGCCAAACGATTCAATGAACATACCACTGAGGAAGACATGAAGCTTGGCTTCAAGCAAGGCTTTGGAGTTGTTGTTGAATGCCGAAAAAGCTTGTCTGGCCAAACACAGTCTTCTGGTACTAATCCATTCGATGCACAGGTAAATAGAATCTATATACTTTATTGGAGATTAACCACTTGTGCAATCTATTCGTTATAAATACTTGAAAAAAAATATTGACTCTATTTTGAGTAGGAAAGAAATGATCCCCCTAGTGTAGAGGAGGGACAACAACAAATCGAAGATCATGCTTCGATCCTGGTAATGAATTTATTCATATGCTACAATTTTATGTATAGAATTGCAAGTGGTGAACATTAATTGTAGTTCACCATATTTCAACTACAGAGCATGTAGAGGGTGAAACTGTACAGGTTGATCCTAGACAAGAACATGAACTACATAATGTGGCCACACTAGGTAAAAAAACACCTTTGTAATGTTTTTTTTAAAATGAAATACTTGTCATCACAATAGAAAAATACAATGATGTAACATTTTCACATTGTTGCAGCAAATCCGAACCCCTTGCCACAAAATCCACGTCTAGATAAACACTCTAGGATGCAGACATCACCATAAGCACCTGATGAAGAACCAAGAATTGGAAGAGAAAGTCTAGATGCAGATGCTCCTCTTAGAGATTATTTACCACTAAAGAGAAGAAAAATAAAAAAGAAGTGACTAGAAAAATGTCGTCTAATTATTTTTTATAAAAATAATTCATCCATGATTTTTGGCCTAATGAATGAATGGATTGTTTAATGAATGGTTTAATGGTTTAATGATTGAGTGTAGTAAACTGTTACCTTTATTGAATGTCAGTTTTTATTGAATGAATGTGTTGACTGAATGAATGAATGGTTTATTGAATCTTATCTTTAATTGTATGAATGTGTTGACGGAATGAAACAATGTTTTAATGAATGTTATCGTTTATTGAATGAATGGTAGATGAAAGTTCATGATGAAATATGGATGAATTTGCACGTATTTGTTTTTCTCAAGTACATGCATTGGGTATGGGGAATTGAGAATGATGTGAGGGGGGGGAGGGGCCATAAGAGATTCCACCTTCACATGGCTGGCCCTGTTCAGTAGAGAATATTAAATTATTCTCGAAACAGAGAGGATCTCAATGAATGGCTACGATGCTAGCTTTCTACAACCCACTCGCGTGTCATCGAAATTTTGACGATTTCTTGGAGCTTGTTGTGATGTTTGTTTGCTCATCATAACCAATTTCGAGTTTCCACAACTTCAAAGGCTGAGTAAATGATGCACTGGAATCAATATCCTTAACGTTCTCTTTAATTTCCTTGGAATCAATATCCTTAACCTCACATTAAACCCTTCCAAAATGGTGTATTTACCATTGAAGCCTGACTTCTGAAGCATGATATTTGCAACTAATCTAGCATACACCAACAACAATTAGAAACATGATGTTTGTTGTCAATGTTCATCGTTTTTTAGGGCTGCAACTTGCCCATAATGGCTCCTCTTACACTAGGGAATTAAAGAAAATAGGAAATTAAAGAAAACATATAATTTGCATTGGAAAAATAATAGGGTACGAACTAAACTGAGGAGATTAGAACCTACAACCTATGTCTAGTCCCAAGGCTACCACATTCAAGCTTGAAGTGAACCTGCCAATGGGAGACCACCTTCAAGCAGCTTGATTCATTCTGCATGCATTTCATAGTGGGAGACGAAGGGCTACCACCTTCAAGCTTGATTCATTATGTATGCATTTCACTATGCAACAGTCTCAAATTTCCATTGCGCTTTCCCTCAATTAGTTTCTCAATTCAGTATGACCCATGCCTGTCATCCGAGGAGTGTTGCTAGCGGTCTAGAGTTTCATACTGGAAACAATGACGATTCATGGTATTATGTTTCCCTTCGGTTGGAATATGGCAAACTCAAAGTTCTCATAAGAATGTTTGTTTGACAAATGTGATGGTTTTGGTTTCTCGATTCAGCATGACCCAAACCCTCACATTTGTCAGAAAAACCTTTGTAGTGAACTATGAGTTTTCCATATTGCAGCTGAAGGGAAACGTAATACCATGAATCAATGTCATTTCTAGGATGAAACACTCCTTGGACGGCGGGCCTAGGTCATATTGAATTGAGAAACTAATTGAGGGAAAACGCAGTTGTAGCTAGGGTTTTACCCCTAGCTTGTGCAAATGAGCACCTACTAAGGAGAATGGACTCCTTAGTAGCAGTTCAGTAAATGTAATTATTAAGCTAAAACAGAAATAAAAAACTATTTTAAAACATGCATGAAACATAAACAACAAATTTAAATAATGGTTTTTTGTATTGATATTACCTCCAATGTGGAGGTTGATGAAGCTCCTTGCAATGTCCAAGAGGGTTGCTTCAAGCTCCAAAGTGCTCCTTCTCTTTCTCCAATGATGGAAATGGGCCAAAAGTGGCTCTCAAGGTGAAAGTAGTTCAATGGTGAACTAGGGTTTCGAGAGAGATTTTGGCAGAGTAAGGGTATGCTTGATTGTGGATATGAAATAAGGGATCTCCATCACCTATTTATAGTTTTTTGGTGGTGGAGTGTTGACCCATGGTTTTAGGAAACACATGGTTTAGGGCAGCTGTATAGGGTTTTTTCCTCCTTTTCCTCATTATTTTATATTTTTCTTCCGTTTTTAGGGGGTTTTTGCTATTTTTAGAGGAATTTTGGTTAGTTTTGGAGGAAAAATGGGTTTTTTAACCTTTTTGAGGTTATTTTAAGGGTTTTGTGGCCTTTTGGAGGCTTTTTAATGGGATTTTTTGGGATTTTAAGGGAAATATGGTAGGAAAATGGACAAATGAGTCATATAATGTGGTAGATGAGGTAGTGAACACTTTTTGGGTGTTAACAGATTGCCCCCTGATGTGCGAGGGCAGGAGCTCATCGTATGGCCGATGGACATCATAAGTCATGAATGGTTTTCCTGGGATGTGGAGAGAAGAGAAGAAACAAACTGAATCCCAGAACAATGATCCCGAACAACTGCAAGAACTGAAAGTACATAACCTCAATAATGGATGAGGAAACATCTGATCATATGGACGAGGCGGGCATTCCCATGCTCGTATCAGGATATAACATAACAATAACAATGGGGTCCAAAAAATGGGGACCTGAAATATACATGACCTCAAATACTGACTGAGGAATAATCTCAATATATGGACGAGGTGGGCATACCCATGCTCGTATCAAGATACATAAACAGAACTGTGAGGCCCGACAAGGGGGACCTGTAAGATACATAGATAACCACTGTGTACATCATAGGTGTCTAGAGGAGACACCAAATCTGGGACATACTGCTGGGCTGATCATGTGGGAACTGAAGAACTGGTGCACTGGAATATCAACAGTGCTGCTGACTGGTGTACCAGGGGAACTGATGAGCTGCTGAATCACAATGACTGGGAGCAACAACCTCGATGGTACACTGAACTGGAACTGAAATGGGTACTCAAGGAAGCATATAGCGGGATGGCTTCCGAATACAATCACCAACGCAGCCCGGACATCCACGGGAACATATAAATGGGCGTTCCGAAGGGACTCACCAATTTGCTAGAGTCGTGGGAAATCCGGGGTCTTCGACTAAAAACTGGTGGGATATAATCCTGCGCGATCCTCAACGATGCGATCAAGGTGCTGAAGTCGAGCATGTGAGGAACAACCACTCGGAGAGGCAATGATGACTCCTCTCAGAATGATCCGTAGGCACTTACCACAGATGGTGATAAGTCCAAGGCGCAGGGACCTCTGGGCCTATCCTCTGGAATAGAGGAGCTGTCGTCGACAGAGGGAGACCTGCAACTATCAAGGCAATGATGTTTCCTTGACAGGAGCGCGAGGTGAAGAACTGAAATGTGATAGTACTGATGGCAGGACTGACAAACTGTGGAGGGACAACTGGGAAAGTAGAGTGGGTGGACTCAAACTTCCTTTGTTCAGAGTATGATAATGGGAATGATCTAGCAGCATATGAAACTAACTGAGGGGAAAGGGATCATAGCTGTAATGGATCTGGGAGGATAACTGGGCTGAGGGAGACTCAAACTGGTATAACATGGTAGGAGACTGCAGAATACTCTGAACAAAGGCGACCTGATTGGGGGTGCTGCCGAGATGATCGATCGTAGTGCCAGGAGGCACGGGTGGGGACTTCTTCATGGGTTTAGGAACTAGAAGAAGTTTGTATAAAATGATACTGTCGTGTGGATTTTACGAGCCCAGGACAGTTCATGCTCGTGGTTTCTTTCAATTTTAAGGAGTCTGAAAGCGATAAGAAGACTCTGAAGTAATGGAATGGTACTGTCGTGTGGATTTTACGAGCCCAGGACAGTTCATGCTCGTGGTTGCTTTCAATTTTAGAGAGTCTGAAAGCAAATAAGAAGACTCCAGGGGGTTGCTTTTTCGTAGATTTAGTCTTCAAGGCCCAAAGAAGCATAAAAGGATGCAATGAAGAACTCTTCTAGCCGGTGTGACTAGAGTATTCCTTTTTCGTAATTAGTCTACCAGGTCCGGAAAAGGGTTAAACTTATACCAGATAGACGCCCTTTCAGGTACTTTAGCGAGCATGAAAGGAAGCAAGATTGCTCGGCGATCTTTTCATTCTTTTAGGAGTCAGAAAAGAGCTTAACGGAAACTCCCAAAGTGCCTTTTTCATAGAGGACTTGTCCGGCCCGAAAAAGGGATAAAATTATACCGAACAAAAGGAATGGCCAAGCAAGGAGGAAGTGTTCAATCAAGGCAAATTTATGGTGACCAAGAACGAGGTAGGTGGGGAACACTGATGGGCCTCCTTGCGGGGTAGATGGAATGGTGGCAAAATAATGAAACATTTGTAGTATGACAGGAGCGAATGGCTCATGTACAAAAGTGGAACAATCCGATGGCGGCCGATGTGGCGCGCAAACCGAGGCAGCAAGGTGTCGGGACACAATGTTGAAATTGTACCAAGTGAGAGCGAGAAATGATCTCTAGAATCATCACGAGCTCAGAAAAATGAATCCGATGATATAAAGGGTGTCAAAAACGGGTAACGGCCGATGTGGCACGCACACCGAGGCGACGAGGGCGTTTTGGAAAAATACCCAAAAAAATCAGAGGGTGAGAGCGAGAAATGATCTCAAGCATCATCACCAGCTCGAAAAAATGAATCCGATGATATAAAACATGTGAAAAATGGAGAACGGCCGATGTGGCACGCAAACCAAGGCGACTAGTGGCGTCTGGAAAAAATACCCGAAGAATCGAGGGGTGAGAGCGAGAAATGGTCTCAAGCATCATCACGAGTGCGGAAATATGAATCCAGCGGTGCAAATGGTGCAAAAAATAGAGGTCATAAGGACTCCGATGTGGTCAAAGGAAAGAACTATGCGTATCAAATCAAATCTACAAGTGATATGTGACCTCAAAAAATGGTTGAGATCACAAGTGTGAAAAAGTGAACAGGGTTAATGATCTGCCCCCATGCTATTTGCATGGGGTCTGTGAGTGTGGATCACAAATGTGTGGGTTTGAACAATGGGTTCATTGACGTGCTGAGATAGATGTGATGGGGTAGGGTCAAAATGATTGATCATGCCCCCTATCCCAGGGTCGAGGTAATCTATCATGCCCCTTGACGCAGAGGTGTTACTGTGGTGCTCTATGAGAGCGGGGTCAAGACCAGGCATTTCGGTATGGGACCAGGAAAAGACATCGCAGAACTCCTGGAAGAGTTTTCTGTACTCCTCAATCTCTTGTTCACTACAGGAGGCTCCTAAGGCAATGCATTCATTGATGCCAGGGGGGTCAGAGATATCTATGTGGATAACGGGTGAGATATTGGCCATGTTACCCTCCTCGAAGGCATCAGGAGCAGGAATAGGGTCCTTGAACCAGTCAACCTTGGTGGGGAGGAAGTCTTTGGACTCGACTGTGAATTGGGTAGCTGTGCTAGAGGAGGATTCTTCTGGGATAAAATAGGAACGGTGGTGCATGTCATCCCAGGGGTAATCCGAGGCAGTAAGGGCCTCAAGAACTTCCTCATCAGTACGGAAAGTTTGTGTCGTCAAATCGGTTGACGAGGTGGTCGTGGTTGAAGAGATCATATAAATGATATTAACCTCTCCTGAAGGAGAAGAGACCGGGGGGTAGATCTCCTCAATGGTAGGTGGTGCCATCTCAAGATCCAGATTGTTCATCTCATAGAGAGCTGCTCTGTAATCCGGGAGATCGGGACAATGATGTCAGTAATGCCCGTAAATACCGCATATGGCGCAGGGGTGGTTGGTACGTAGGGACTTATCTTTAGGCTTGGGAGTGGGGTTTAGTTCGACAGTTGGGATGTTAGGGTCATCGTCGAGCATCTGCATGTGCTTCTGTAATGCTGGTAACTGTGGGCATTGGTGGGTCGCATAGCCCAACTCGTCACACAGCGAGCATTTGGGAGGAGCACGAAATATTGGAGGGTTTTTGACTGTCTTGGGAGGTGGTACAGCAGTGTAAGGTTGTGGACCTCGGCCCCCAGTGGGTTGGGGAGTAGGACGAGGATTCATGGAGGACGAAGGGGTAGAGACACCGGGGGGTGGTTGGGTGGTAGTAGCCATGGGTTGCACTGGTTGGAGGATGACATCAGGTGTCGGCGGGCAAACGGGAGGCGAAAGGTACCAGACGGGTAATCCCAAGGTTAACCCCGGGAGGCTAAGGGTAGCCATAACCGGGGCGCTTACTACTCCCGATGGAGGGAGTAGAAAGGGGATGGTAAGGATCGGTGTAACACCAATGTGGCTAGGTACCAATGGTGGTTTAGGCAACAAGGGTGGTTGATTGTTAGGTGGTGGGCTGTCATGGGACAAGGTACATAAGTCAGACACGTCGGGCGTAGATGCCGGGGGAGGAATGGATTGAAAGGTGGAGGTCATCGGCGCATCTGAGTAGACTCCAGGCCCCGTAGAGGAAACAAACGAGGTGGTGGCACGAGAAACAGGTTGTTCAACCATGGGGAGAACATTTTCAGGTGCCGCGGGAGCACTGGGATCATAGTAGGTGAGCTGGTCAACCTTAACCACGCGTCCCTCATGGGGGAACATCATGGTGCGAAAGACGAAAGAGGCAACCGCCCGCATGGCATACATGTAGCTGCGGCCAAGTAAAAGGTTATAATCCAATTGGGCATTGATTACCTCAACGTCAATGAGGACGGTTTTGCCACCTAACTGGATGGGGACATTGGCTAGGAGGCCTTGGGGCTGAGCCGAACGACCATCGTAGGCACGTAATGCAGTGGTGGACTGCTGGAGAGTGGGGGATCCCAACTTCTGACATACGAATGTAGACATAACGCATGTAGAGGCACCTTCATCGATGATGCATCGATGGATGACAAGATTCTGAATGGAAACAGAAACTTGGAATGCTAGGGTGGAAGGCAGGCGAGGTTCAGACTGGTCTAAATCAAATGCCATCAAATTTGAATCATTTGGGTCAATCCCCCCAATGGCGGAGAGTAAAGTCTTGCGCTGGGAAGGGAAATTCTTCAAGACTTCTAACGCAGACATGGCTGGGGGAGATTGGGCTAGGTCGTCTACAATGTTGTAGTTTGACGCAGCGCACGCATTGGGGTTATTATTGATACGGCGAAGTGGGAAACGAGAGGCTTTGGGAGCACCATCTAGTGGAGGTGGAGGAATACGTAACGCTTGATCGGTGGGATGAGCGTTAGTAGGTTTATCTGTGGGGGGTACGTCAGTAGTGGAGCCATATTGGTTCCGACGAGTTTGAAGGTTGACGTCAGCGGAGGACATCATCAACAAGTGGTGAGTTCCTGCGTCAAACATGGGTTGATCGGGAGCCGCGTACGTGATTTGCTATTGGGGTTGCACGTTGGCTTGAGGGGGAGCCAACGGCTGAGTGTTCATGATGCCTTGGGTTGGTAATGGGTTTTGCAGCACCAAAGGTGTCTGCTGAGGTTGAGGGGGGTTAGGAGGCGCCTGAGGAGCTGCCTGCCCTTGGCGGTGGGCATCGTCAACCCAGAGTTGCCTAGCTCGCTCCAAGTGTGGGCAAGCATGGGTGTAGTGGCCATAGACCCTGCAAATAGAACAAGGGTGGTTTGTTCACAGATTAGGGTTTTTAGCCTGCTTGGGCAGGCGATCAGGGTTTTGGTTAGCAGGGGTTGCATTATTATTGTCGGGGGGATTCACCGGTTGCCCAGCTTGGTCTGTAGGTTGGTTGTTCCCCCGATTACGGCCCTTGCCGCGGTTCTGTTGACCCTGGTTACGTTGGTTGTTTTGGTTTTGCTGCGGGTTTTGTTGGGTGTAAACTTGCCCTTGGGCAACAGGTGGATTTTGAGGTTGCGCAGGTGCGGGAGCAGGCTGCGGTGGATGATATGCAGGTTGAGGCTGAGCAGGTGCAGCAACTTGAGGGGGTTGCTGATATGGCTGCGGAGCAAGTTGTGGGTTTACCGCAGGTGCTGCCTGTGGCAGATAATAAGTGGGTTGGGCTTGTGAAGGCGCAGGAGCTAGGGCATCCTGCTGATGGTAATAAGGCTGGGGTGCGACTGGGGGGGCATAAGCGGGAGTCGCATGATCGAAGCATTGAGGAGCACATGAGGGTCCATGGTGGTGGTGATGTGTCATGGGAGCATACGAGTTGGTTGCTCCGGACTGTGAGGTGGCCCGCGAAAGGTCGGGGCCAGGGGTAGGACGTGCTATGGAAAATGGTTGGGGATGCGAAGAAACATGGCCAATGATATCGTCTGCAGCGTGGGATGCCCCCGGTGCATCGTGCTGGGAGGACTCACCACGAGGGGCGTCAGGTATAATGGTATAAAGGTAACCCGACTGGGCGTAAATGAGGTCGAACTGTTGGGCCTTAAGAATGGCCTCTTCTTCAGACTGGGGTCTTTCTGATGCCACATCCTTAGCAATAACAGGGAGAAGGGATTTGAGGAACCAATCTAGGAAGATACGGTCGTCTAGTTTGATCTTGCATAAGCTACGGCGTCGACGCCACTCATGGATGTGGTCCGTGATATGGGTAGCCGTGTTTTGTCTACAAGATAGGAGGATCTCAACGCCCGCGTCGTAGCGGACAGGCAACTGGAAGAACTGCAGAAAGGTTGAGGCAAGGGAAGCAAAGGTGGCATGGGTCCCATGAGGTTGCTCGATATACCACTTGGATGCAGAGCCATTGAAGGTGCGTTGTAAGAGACGGAGGCGAACAGAGTCGTCCACTATGGAGTTGGAGGAACACCATAGGTGGAAAGACATGATATGGTTTTGTGGGTCCTCACCTGCTTTACCCTCGAACTTAGGGATGTCCGAGGGAAGCTTGGTAGGCATATGAGGCCATGCAGGGTCGTGTCTGATAGGGTCGTTGGTCAATTTGGCCAGGTCAGGTAGGTTAAGGCTAGCCATGAATGGCAAACTGGAAGGAGGATGTGACACAGTAGTGGGTTGGACCAAGTTGGGGCCAATGCCCCCAAGTGGAGGGACAGGATTTGGGATGGTGCCCCCTAGTGGGGGAACTAAGGTGGTGGAGGATGGTCCAGCACCACCATGGGTAGTGTGAGCCACTGATGTAGTGGGGATAGGGATTCCCGCTGCGGGAATAGGTACCGTGAGGGGAATGGTAGATGAGGGTCCCATGGAGGGCATACCCAAAACAGGTGTAGTAACTGGTGTAGTGGTGGATGTGCCACCAATGGTCCCTATAACAAAAGGAGTGGAAGTCGTGCCAGCCATGGGGCTAGTAGGGGCAGTGTAAATAGGGTTCTCAGACTCTTCGTCAGAATCCGAGGTAAAGTAAGGAGCGTCAATATCTGGTGACGGAGACCTACGTCGCTAACGAGTGGAGTCAAGTGACAAGGCTCTAGATCTGTGATGGGTGGTATCAATGGATGATGATCGGAATCTATGACGAGTGGTGTCAAGAGAACCGTGCTGTGGGGGCTCGCCCCTGAGGCACCGAGAATGTCTCGGGGACTCAATGGTGACAAATGGTGTCTAATCTCTATGGGTTGAGGTGAGTAAAAACAGCTCAAAAACCCTAATGCAACCGAGTGTGCAGAAGGAGAGCTAAAAAACAAGGCACTCAGGCCAACAACCAACTCAAAACACCCACTGCAACAGCTGTGCTACAATAGGTGGAGTAACAACAAAGATGGTCAAAATACCAACAAGCAGCAGGTTTCCTAAAAATAAAAAATGGTGGACTCACTAGACCAAAGGGAGGTAAAGGAGCATGCAGACACCTAACTAAAAGTATTCTGACTCAACTAAACATATCCTCTGCAAGGTGATGAAATCCAAGTCAGACAATATGAGTAGGAAATCCAAGTGGCTATGATATCCCCCTACCGGGAGGGACACCGGGTAGTCAATCCTAGAAGAATGGCAACTAAGATACCCCGTTCTTGACACGTCTAGAAAGGTGAATCTGCCGTTTAGTCCGTTGACTGCAATACCCCTATACAGGGATATCCCGCGAACCGCGAAAGGTAGCCCTTCGGTTACTGAATGGAGTGCGGTATTCCACTCAGGCCTCCGGAACCAGTCTCCCGACTTCAACCCTCCTAAGGGAGAGGCCCTCTGATAAACTGGTCGTGACCGTGCCAAAAAGTACTAGGGGATTTTGGTTCCCTATTTGGACAACCACTATGTCTCAAGTGAAATAACTGAGGGGTGTTATTGGAAGCCTATCCCCCCGATCCTACCTAACTACAATGATTCTTTTGTGTTCCCCAAGTGGGGTTAGAATGTTGGTTCAATTAGGTACTTTTTAATGCTCACTTGATTTATGTGACAGAGTGTGTGCTCGTGAGGTGATGAACCCAAAATAGAAGTGCCACAAGGGGGGCAACTTCTAACTATCAATAATGCTGGAATTGAAACTTTAACTTGCAAAATTTTCTGAATTAAAAATACTAAAATTTTAAAAGAATTCTGTAAAAGGAACAGAATTTATGTTGGAGAAAGGCTATAAGGAAGTGGGACTGCAGGTAGGACAGAGGGCTGTTCAGATGCAGAAAATATTGCAGCAAAAGGGGGATGGGCTCAAATTAAGGAAAAAGTGCAGAGGTCAGACCGTGGGTCGGTGGCGAATCGGAACAGGCGGACCGCGGGTTTGAGGGAAACAGACGCGGCCAGGTTGCGGCTTTCGGGTTAACAGATGTAGTCGGGACGCAAGAAACAGGGTGAAAGACGCAGTCGGGTCACGGCAAAGAGGCTGACAGACGCGGTTGGGACGCGGGAAAATGGCTGAAAGTCGCAGTCGGGATGCGGGAAAATGGCCGACAGACGCAGTCAGATCGCAGTAAACAGGCTGATTAGCCGCGGTCGGATCGCAGGTAACAGACTTGAATCCACCGACGGGGCATCGGAAGCAGTCTGAGAGCCGCGGTCGGGTCGCGGGTAAATGCCTGAAAGACGTGGTCAGGACGCGACTGCAGAGAGAAAAAACGCGATGTACGACGGCCGAAAGGGACAGCCGAAAGGGAAAAAATTATAAACGGAAACCAGAAATTCAAAATCTAGGGGAGTCGCCAAAACTGTAGCTAGGGTTTTACCCCTAGCTTGTGCAAATGAGCACCTACTAAGGAGAATGGACTCCTTAGTAGCAGTTCAGTAAATGTAAATTATTAAGCTAAAACAGAAATAAAAAACTATTTTAAAACATGCATGAAACATAAACAACAAATTTAAATAATGGTTTTTTGTATTGATATTACCTCCAATGTGGAGGTTGATGAAGCTCCTTGCAATGTCCAAGAGGGTTGCTTCAAGCTCCAAAGTGCTCCTTCTCTTTCTCCAATGATGGAAATGGGCCAAAAGTGGCTCTCAAGGTGAAAGTAGTTCAATGGTGAACTAGGGTTTGGAGAGAGATTTTGGCAGAGTAAGGGTATGCTTGATTGTGGATATGAAATAAGGGATCTCCATCACCTATTTATAGTTTTTTGGTGGTGGAGTGTTGACCCATGGTTTTAGGAAACACATGGTTTAGGGCAGCTGTATAGGGTTTTTTCCTCCTTTTCCTCATTATTTTATATTTTTCTTCCCTTTTTAGGGGGTTTTTGCTATTTTTAGAGGAATTTTGGATAGTTTTGGAGGAAAAATGGGTTTTTTAACCTTTTTGAGGTTATTTTAAGGGTTTTGTGGCCTTTTGGAGGCATTTTAGGCCTTTTGGAGGTTTTTTAATGGGATTTTTTGGGATTTTAAGGGAAATATGGTAGGAAAATGGACAAATGAGTCATATAATGTGGTAGATGAGGTAGTGAACACTTTTTGGGTGTTAACAGCAGTGAGAATCTAAGACCATTGCATAGTGAAATGCATGCAGAATGAATGAAGAGTACTGGGTGTCGAGAGAAATGGTTGTGGGACTTCATATGAGAGGAAATCGCGATGGGAATTGATTGATAAGGTTAGGCTTGAAGGTGTTAGACATGGGACTAGACATAGGTTGCAGGTTCGAATCTCCTCAGTTCATTCTAGAGTTTTGAGAAAAATAGAGATATATGAAACAATGCATTATAACAGTTCGACTTGACAGCCGCCTCTTGAAATCAAGCTAAGACTTGGATATGGTGGGAGAATTTCGTATGATAGGGGGAATAGTTAGAGCAAATGAAGTAAAAGTTCATTTGCTTCAACTACTCCACCTATTGACTGATCTTGATATTGTGTCTTGTAAATTACCCTTGTACCTTGCCATCTTCATCAACATTTTGTTGTTGTTTTTTTCAAACTTCAACAAGGTTCTTTCTAGTAAATTCATAAAAGGTAAGCGTGCATCATCATTCCATACTCCCCCTTATATCAATCATATCATTTCTCAATCATACTTCTTGTCAAATCAAGCTGAAAGGATATTATCTTTAATAATATCCAGTACATTCCTTCACTGAAGCATCCTTTTGCCAAGACTATCAAGCCCGAGCATGTCCACTTTATCCTTACCGAATACTGATTTGACCTTCTCCAATTCTGTTATAGCATGCTGAGCACTTAGATATGTGTAATATTCAATTTGACCATGTCTTCCTTGCATCGATAACTTCTAGCAATCCCGATTTTGTCCACTATCTCCTTCAGCATTCTTCATTGTGCCATATTTCTTGAACTCATACTTGTCAATTATATCTAGTAAATTCATAAAAGAAAATCCTACAAACATCAAGTTTCTTTTATTTCATTTGATTCAACTATTCCCTCTATCATATGAACTTCCTCAAGGGCATCACCTTCCAAATAATAATGTTTTTTTTTAATTTCATAATGTAGTCGGATAACTGACCACCACACTAAAGAGAACAGACGTATTTTCCATAGCTCGGATGGCGTCTGACGTTAGATCCAGTCAATTCCATTTGTAAGAGGTGTCAGATATCCGACCACCACACTAAAGACAACCAACGACTCTGCCATAGCTCCGATGGCATCTGAGGTTGTATTTAGCCAGTTCCATTTGTAAGAGGCGTCGGGTATCTGACCACCACATCGAAGAAAATCGACGTCTTTTCCATAGCTCCGACGGCATCTAACGTCGGATTCAGCCAATTCCATTTGTAAGAGGCATCATATATTTGACAACCACATCGAATAAATATGACATCTTTTCCATAGCTCTGACGGCATCTAACGTCGAATTGCAGCCAGTTCCATTTGAAAGCGGCATCGGATTTTCGATGTCATGTGAAATGACACAAGTTGAAGATCCAACTTCCAAGTAGTCGGATATGCGACGGTTTGTGGGCGTCGAATATCCGACGACGTCCAAGTCGTTGGATTGCAGCTGAATTTGGACCAATGTTAAAAAAACATGGAGGTGTTCAGATAGTCGACCACATTATGTAGAAAATCCGACCTTTTGGCCGTCAGATTTTGGGTCCAAAAAACCTAGTGATGGACTAGTTATTTTTGTATTCGGGTGACCATAAGCCTTGTTGTTTGGGCCCTATATTTTTTATATTTTTTCAATTCCCATCACATAAATTCAGGCTTAAGGGGGTGTTTTGGAACATTTAAAAAACCCACTATGTCATTCTAGACTTAGGATAAATTAATAAATCATTTATGATTAATTTCCTGAGTTTTGACTAGGTAAAATATGTCAGTTTTGTCTTTTAGTGGACCACATGCCATCCTAACTCACCAAAACAAATTTGGATGGATTCTGGATAAGATTTCCTTGGATTCTGTCTGATTTTATTCTATTCTTGAATTAGAAAGACACTTTCCTGATTTAGACATCTTTATCCTGTTTTTTCTACTTTCTAGTAGAAAAGGAAAAGCTAGTTGTTTTGGAAACTCTTGCCACTTGAGAAATTCGACCTCCACATCATATCTACTTTCCAAATCCATCAATACATTCTATTTAACTCACTCATGAGCTTCCATACCATACTTACTAAATTCGTGAGCCTCTAGGACAGTTTTGGAAACTGCTTTTGCCACCTAAGGGGTTTTTTGTCTTTTCTAAGCCCTTTATTTTTTCTCTTTCCAAGTTTCCTCAAAGGAATTCAATTTTATCCATGGAGGATGTATTATATATTTTTATCATATCAATGAATAAGATACATAGTGATTTACACAATTTATTCTCTCTATTCTTCTTCTCTCATTGTCTGAATTATTCCATGTGAAATTGTCTTATGAATCTAGTTCCTAGGAATTGAAAATCTCACAAAAAAATCAAAAGGAAGGTTGTTGTCCTTTCCATTTACCTTTTTTAGTCACCCCGACGCACCCTGCTTTCTAGGAAGGAGCGTCGAACTCAAGGTGACGCACTCTGCACCTTAGCAAAGCATGTCGTTCACATAGTATGCTTGTGTACAAGGTGTCGTGGTCTACCTCTGGCACATGTTTTCTTTCATGCAAGGTGCATCAGAGTTGGTTAAAATGGATAAAAGGAAGCTTTGAGCGATTTCTCGAAGCTTGGTGATGTGGAGGCTTATCCCTAGATGCTTGGAAAGGTGGCTCTTGATCCCCTAACCTAGTGGGATGACCCCTTAGATCTTTCCCCTAAATACTCAACCTATTATGTCCCTTTAGCCCTATATATACAAACCCACTCTCCATTTTTAAGGGAGGAAGGATTATGCACCCATATGCTGGTGGAATTTGGTCAGGACTATCTTCTTCATCTCTAGGAAGCTAGGAGGATTTGGATATTTGAGGCAAGATCATTTGAGTTGGAGTCATAACGTCAAAGCATTGGTTGTAACTCTCTCTACTTTGTATTTGTTGCAAATTACATTTAATATAAACATTTTTCCATAAAATTGTTATGTCTTTTAATGGTGTTTAGGATCGGCTTCTTTGGTTGTTGATTTAGTTAGATTCATAATCATATGCTTTCATATTATTCATTTGTTTCCACTTGATCCATATTGTTTTGCAGTTGGAGATCGAGGAACTAGAAGTATATTAAATGAGGAGAAAGGAATTGCAATCATAAGGTAAATCATTCTCTAATCTACCTTGCAATTTAATCTAACTAGGGAAGATATTATGTTATGTACTCTTTTGTTCTAGATCTAAATCATTTAGGCTAGAGATGAGTTTTTTTCCGCATTAACAGATTGTCTTCAAATAGTCTCGGCACTAGTGGTAATGGATCCATCTAGAGCTGAGACAAGATAGTAATCCATCCTTGTCTCTTGATCATTGGAAGAATTATTCCTTATAGGTTCATCTTCTGTAGTAGTAGAAGCATGAAATATACCCTTTAACTTTCCTATTTTTTGCACAGTAGTCTCTTGCAAAGTGGCTCTTCTTACTGCAGTTGAAGCATTTTAATTTAGAATTATCAAAGTTCTTGTTGTATTCTTTTTCCTTTTGATGAGTAAACTTATTATGAGAAAATGATTTATTTCCTCTCTTTGTCCTTGTCGTAAGAGCAAGGTTCTCTTCTTTGGAGGAAGCATTTTTTCTTTGAATTCACCCTTCTTATTGAAGAAAATCATGCCACAATATTTCAAAGTTTGTTTGCAGTTATCAACCATTAACATCAGCCAATAATATCTCCCATGAGGATGGAATACCATAAAAAATAGTCTAAATAAGATCATCATCTTCGACAGTAAATCCAATGCCCATGATTTGATCTCTTACATGAGAGATATTTTTGAAGAAGGAATCAACATTTTCTTCCTTCTTCATATTCATATTTTGAATCATGTTCTTCGGGGCTCTTTTTTTACTGGAAGCCTTCTTCTCATAAATATTTGTCAAGGTGTCAAAGCACTCCTTTGCAATCTTTAATGGAGTAATCACTGGCATCAAATTGTCTTTCACACAATTATAAATGATTCTCTTTGCTTTGGCTTGATTCTTCTTGAAAGAAATGCACCCAACATTAGAAGTACGCTTTTCGACAACATTGGACACATATCCATCTAGATCATGCTCTTCTAGCATATTCAAAATCCTAGCCTTCCATGTATTGAAGTTCGAAGTTCATTCAAGTCTGTCTTCTGGTCTTACTGATATTGAAGCCATTATTCTTCAAGTATTGTGCTCAACTTTTTCCACTTGGGATCAATGTAGGCTCAAGCTTGAATTCTAAACTTAGCTCATCCACTCCCTGATATCTTATACCATGTTAAATTTTGATATTTAATTGTGGAATTATAATAGAACTTGAAATCAATGAGTAATCAAAAGCATAAGCATTCACATGAGACAATGTATTTACCCTGGGGAAACCCTCTAGTAACTAGGGGAGAAAACCCCAACAAAATATTCCTTAGAATATTGATAGATAGTAGAGAATATATTTACAATGATTAGACTACATCAAGCACCCATGTTGCATTTATCATTTATCAAAGAGAAATACCAATCACCCCTGGTGCAATCAAAGAGTAAGAGATAAGATAGAATAATGGAAGAACTCGGTAGTTGATTCTGCACTAAGACCAATTCGTAGTTTTGGTCACATGCACACTTCCTTCAAGAGAGATTTGCTCTTCACCTTGATCTCATCAAATCTAGCATTAAAAGTGTATCACAAATCTCATTCTTGGCTTAATTTATATCCTTCTAAATTCAAGATGGACTTGCCTTCCACCTGTATGCTAGATCACTTAGTTAAGTTACTAATTCAAGTGTCATAACTTAAGTGTCGTAACTCAAGTGTCATCATGCAAACACCTTAATTAGATCTTCTAATTCAGGATGAAATTTCCCTTCAACTGGATGCTAGACCACTCAAGTATTGTCTTTTATTTTAACTCATGTGTTGTCATGCAAATACTTTGTTAACTCAATTGTAGTCATGCAAACACTTAGTTAACTAGATCTTCTTTGTTATCACTGATTTAACTCTTTTAGCTTAAGTTTTTCTTGTTAATATCATTGAAATAAACAATTTGAGTTCTTTATTAATTAACTGAAGTATTTCTTGATCATTGAAGTGAACAATTCGATCTCTCTCTTATCTTAGCATATCTTATCTTTATCTCTTGTCTTATCTGCATGATCCACTTGTGCCATCTTTACTTTATTCATCATATCAAATATAATAATGATATTTTTCCAATGATGTGATCATATTATTCTACTATTGTTCCAACTTATCATATGCTAAAGTAATCCACTTTAGAGGTGTCCAATCTCTAGAGGAGACTTAATATCCCAACCATGGTTAGTAGTACATAACACACCATTCATGCTTCGACATGCAAATCATTACCTCAACACATGAGACACCACCTCAAAACCTAAGGATTTGTCGTGACACACAAGACCTTAGCCTTGACAAGCAAGGATGTACAACATCATCACTTTGACATATAAAGAACTTACCTCAACACATGAGGCTTAACCTTTACACATAAGGCTTAGTAATTCTTGATTCCAACTGAAGAATCTACTCCGGGCTTCCTGAGTCCAACTCAGGATCCTTAAGGCACTAACTTGACACACTTGGCTCAATCCTGGCACACAATATTGAACTGGAGAATGCCTCATAATGTTGTAACTTTAACAAGTTTCATGTTAGGGGTCATGTTTACCTTAGAGTTAGGCCAAGGAAAATTTCCTTGAAGCTTGGAAGTTGTGCCAAGCTATCACCAAGATATTATGGGCCATTTGAAGTGCTTAAGAGGATAGGGCTAGTTGCATATAGGATTGCATTGACTGCTAACACTAGAGCTCATAATTTTTTTCATGTTTATTTTCCTAAGAAATATGTACATGATCCTAACCATGTGATTGATTGGGTTGTGATCTAGGTGGAATCTGAGGGAGAGTTCCATGATGAACCATTATGCATCCTAGAAAGGAAGGTGACATTGCTCTGAAACCGATCCATCGGATAGCTAAAAGTGTACAGGAAGCACTTTGATCCCAATGAGGCTATGTGGGATTTGGAGGGTGCCATTGCGATAGACATATCCATTTTTTTGTAATTTTGAGCAAACAACGAGGACAGTGCTATTCCAAGGGGGAGGCGATTGTAATACCCCTACTTTGAATTGGAATGTATTATCAAAATTACATAAATGATGTAAGTATTCTAGTATGGATTCCCAATGCAAAGCTCAAGGCCAAGGCCTAACTAGTGAATGTCTAGGCATGTATGATGTAAATATTGTTATTTGGACCATATATTTGGCCTATCATCCTAACTCGAAATATATGTAAATATTATGTTACATAAATAATGAAATGGTCCAAGATGCAAAGAGATATAAATGGGCTATGATTCCACTAGAGGGGAAGAGGAAAGGGGGCCTCTGGGAGACTAAATCCTTTACTACCAAGTGTCAACCTTAAAACTCATCCAAATTTTTCCATGTGATTTAAATGGTCCAATCAACTTATTTTGACTATTCCCAATCATTGAATGCATGTGTACCGAGGTTGATAAGAAAAATCACCTCATGCATTTATTGAAGCATGGGGATGAATGCACTTTTTTGATAGTTCTATCAGCTTCCAAAACGTAGTTCTGCAATTGTTAGGAGTCCTTTCTTCTATTGTCAAAAGGTATGTTAGTTGTATGTTCACCATTATCTCATATCCCTTGGAGTCAACACTCATTCTATCAATATATCATGCATATCTACACTAGATAGAGCTCCCCATTAATTCTCATGACATTTAACGGAATGTGTATAACCCATAAATTTGAATTTAGGGACATATCTGTAGATTTCAAGGGAAAGGAGATGGTTTTAGGTGAGAAAAGAGGTTGGGAAAGCAAGGAACTCTTACCCATTGATCTTTACTACTCACATATGCTTGAGAAGGCATGCATTAATGGTATCGGTGGTTCTACAATAGTATATATCATGCTGGTCTCCGTTTATGCACACATTGGAAGCACCTGGAAAGATGGATCTCCCAAGATAACCATGGAATGGTGAACAACATGCCTGAGCCCTGAAGGGTGTTGTGTGGGGAAGGTATTGTTGGATTCAAGGCTACTATGGTTGAGTAAAATCCTTATAGAGATATATATGAGCATTTGGCTAAGCATAGAGCGAAAAACAGGTTGTGGGATGAGAGAGAGAGAATCATGTAGGTGTTCCCTTCACCCTCGTGACATTGCAGCCCGGCTTGGAGGTGGTCTCTCAGCAGAATGAGTATATGTTGGAAAACGTTCCTACATTTGGGTGGAAAATCACTCTTACACAACTAGTTACTTGGATCTTCTTTGTTTAAAGACAAGTATTCCTTTTTATTTGAGTATGCAATGTTTTTATTTAATGCATGTTATGATTATGCATGTATATGCATGCTAGATGTGCGTGGATACAGTTTATTTCCATTGTCCATCGTGTATTATTATTTATGAAGATACACACATATATTAAATGGTACGAATTTGTATTATGGATATGGGGAAAAATTTAGAAGCTTGTAGTTCATTCATGTCCCCCTCTATTGGTTAGAGTGAAGGAAGGAGAAGTGACAATCTAGAGGGTGATCCACTGGTAACTAAATAGGATGATTTCAATCCCCTCGTTACATCCCAATTCTACGTTATCAGGTATTTAGAGGAATAGTGGATCCATTGGAATTACTTTAGAAAAATCCAATGGTAGAGTGTGCAAGAGTACACCACTGAATTTGCGAAGATGGATATCATGTTGGGTATCTCACCCAAGAATCTATATGTACTCCTTAAGTATCCTGGGGGTCTACATAGTCATTTATGAAAGAAAGTGATGCTTTTCAATCTGAAGACGATTGTTGAGGCTTGTGTGCATGCACGCCACACAATACTTGAAAAATATAGGCCACAACAAATGAGAACGAAGCAGTTCTAAATATAAAGATAACCAAGATGCTTCCAAGGAGGGGAAGAAGAAGTGAAAAGGAAAAGATAAGAATGATATATCTACGACACATCAATGCAAGGATCCTAAAAATTGTTAAGTTTAAACCAAATAGACTAGAAAGATCACTGAAAGAAACATAATCACAAGATAGACACAGAATATACCCTGGGAAACCCTCATGGGGTAGAAAACCCAGCAAAGCTTTCCTCAATAAGATGATCAACAAAAATACAAGATGTGCTCCCTCCTACTTTGTCTCCTTAGCAAATCTCCCAGACAAGTGCGCTATCTTTCACAAGTGAGTGAGTGTATCTAATGAGGAGTTCATCTCCTCTATTTATACTGACTCCTCACTAACTAAATAACCTAATGGGGCCGACCTCTCCTGGAGAAGTCTAATAACCCCAAAAATATAACCACAGGGCCGACCCCCACATGGTGGGTCTAATAACCCTAGTTACCACAACTTCTCGGAGGAATAAACATCTCCGGATACATGGTAGAATCACCTCGGAGGTATGGAACATCTCTGGAATAAATAATATACAAATATAATATTCTTAGAAGTTACAATATTCAACACTCCCCCTTAACGAGAAGGATATTATAACAACATCTGCAGGAGCAATGAGTCATACATCATACATGATACATCTATATATCATCGGAAGCTTTCTTCAGTTTATCATTATCAGTAACTCAACTAGTTACTGGAACATCGACATCACTCGATCATCAACATCGTCATCACCATACGATAAGCATCGTCATCACATGATAATCATCGTCGTCATCATACGATCAACATCGTCATCACACGATCAGCATCATCGTCATCATAAGATCAGCATTGTCATCACACGATCATCAGCATCGTCATCATACAATCAGCGTCGTCATCACACGATCAACAGCATCGTCATCATATGGTCAGCATTGTCATCACACGATCAATAGCATCATCATCATATGGTCAGCATCGTCATCACACGATCAGTAGCATCATCATCATATGATCAGCATCGTCATCACACGATCAGCAGCATCGTCATCATATGGTCAGCATCATCATCACACGATCAGCAGCATCGTCATCATATGATCAGCATCGTCATCACACGATCATATTACAGGATGATCAATCCTTCTCTCTTTAGGACATGGGTCCATGGATGATGCAATCCAGATCAAGTTCCAGGATGATCAATCCTTATCTCTTTTAAGACAAGTCTCATGTCTAGGGACGATCCAATCCCAACCACAGTGCCAGTCCTTTTTCATACTGGATGTGACCTAGATCAGATCTAGGATTTACTGCCACAGAGTCAATCCTCTTTCATACTGGATATGTCACATCTACAGAGCCATCCCTGTTTCATGTTGGATGTATCACATCTACAGATCCAGCCTTGTTTCATGCTGGATGTATCACATCTACAGAGCTAGCCCTGTTTCATGCTGGATGTATCACATCTACAGAGCCAGCCATGTTTCATGCTGGATGTATCACATCTACAAAGCCAGCCCTGTTTCATACTGGATGTATCACATCTACAGAGCCAGCCCTGTTTCATGCTGGATGTATCACATCTACATAGCCAGCCTTGTTTAATGCTGGATGTATCACATCTACAGAGCCAGCCCTGTTTCATGCTGGATGTATCACATCTATAGAACCAACCCTGTTTCATGCTGGACATATCACATCTACAGAGCCAGCCCCATTTCATGCTGGATGTATCACATCTACAGAGCCAACCCTGTTTCATGCTGGATGTATCACATCTACAGAGCCATCCCTGTTTCATGTTGGATGTAACCTAGAGAAATTCTAGGATTTGTCACGTATATTTTGAACCGAGGTCCAGGGATGATCCAGTCCTATCATATGCTTTTTGAACCGAAGTCCAGGGATGATCCAGTCCTATCGTGTACCTTTTGAACCGAGTTCCAGGGACGATCCAATCCTATCATGTACCTTTTGAACAGAGGTCCAGGGATGATCCAGTCCTATCGTTCAGTTATCGGAGACCTCATGTCTACGGCTCAATTCAAAGGACCATAGTCCGATGACGATCCAATCCTCTTACCTGTTCATTCAGGATTTAGTTCTCAGAGACATACATCTACGACTCTTCTTTAGGACTGAAGTCCAGGGATGATCCAATCCCCTCACATGTTCACCAAGAACTTCATTCTCGAAGACATACGTCTATGGCTCAACTTTAGGACTGAAGTCCAGGGATGATCCAATCCCCTCACAACATGTATAACAAAACATGTATTCTCATCATCAAAACATGTATAACCAAAACATGTATCATCATCATCAAACATGTATATCAAAACATGTATCATCATCATCATCAAACATGTATAACCAAAACATGTATCATCATCATCAAACATGTATCATCATCATCATCAAACATGTATATCAAAACATGTATCATCATCATCATCAAACATGTATATCAAAACATGTATCATTATCATCATCAAACATGTGTATCAAAACATGTATCATCATCATCATCAAACATGTATATCAAAACATGTATCATCATCATCATCAAACATGTATAACCAAAACATGTATCATCATCATCAAACATGTATATCAAAACATGTATCATTATCATCATCAAACATGTGTATCAAAACATGTATCATCATCATCATAAAAAAAATATAAGAGTCCTAAATCTAAATAATTCTAAGTAACTAAGTGCAGTAAAAAGGTATCCTCATCATTGATGAGACAGATTAGTTATTAGATACTATGCTACTCCCCCTTTCAAGGAGGGTCCCTTTTGAACTACACCAAGCTTGTCTCGGAAGTGTTCAAACTTTACTTGAGACAAAGGTTTGGTCAAGATATCAACAATTTGATCCTCAGTGCTTATATACTCGAGCTTGATAGCTCCTCTCTGCACCATATCTCGTATATAAAAGTATCAGAGTGTTTGACTTATCGTGAAACACAGGATTTTCAGTCATCTTGATGCAGCTTTGATTATCACACATAAACATAGTGGGATCCATTTCTATGTCAAACACTCCAGATAAAAGTTTCCGAAGCCATACTGCTTCACAGCTGGCAGATCAGGCAGCTATATATTCTGCTTCAGCAGTACTGAGAGCCACATTAGATTGTTTCTTGCTGAACAAAAAAATCATGGCAGATCTAAGACCATAACATCCACCTGAAGTACTTTTTCTGTCTGAGACACTACCTGCCCAGTCAGAATCTAAGTAACCATGTAACCTGAGTTCATGACCTCCGAGATAATATAGGCCAAAATCTAATGTACCTTTTAGGTACCTCATTACATGCTTTGCAGCTATTAAGTGGACCTTTCTAGGTTCTACTAGATACTGACTTAGGGTATTTACAACAAAGCATATATCAGGCCTAGTATTAGTTAAGTACATCAATGATCCAATGATTTGTCTGTATAAGGTTATGTCCACTAATTCTGATGAATCATTAACTAACAACTTCAAGTTGGAGTCCATGGGAGTGGCCATGGCTTTACACTCCAACATATCAAATCTTTTGAGAATCTCCACAGTATACTTACCTTGATTTAGAAAGATTCCTTTTGGTTCTTGCCATACTTCTAAGCCTAAGAAGTAGTGCATTAATCCGAGATATTTCATCTCGAATTCTGAAGAAAGCTTCTTCTTGCTTTCAATAATTTGTTTCTCATTTCCAGTTAGAAATAGATCATCTACATATAACAACAATATAACTGGTTCATCATCCATCACCTTCAGATAAAGATTGGGGTCAGCTTTACTTTTGGTAAAGCCCATGCTAGTTAAGAAATTGTCAATCCTTCCGTACCAAGCCCTGGGAGCTTGTTTCAACCCATATAATGCCTTTTTCAGTTTGCATACATGAGTCCTTCCGTCATTAACCTCAAACCCTTGTGGTTTCTCTATGTATACTTCTTCCTCAATTACACCATTTAGAAAAGCTGTCTTAACATCCATTTGGTGTAATTTCCACTTCATCATGGATGCAAGTGCCATGATAGTTCTAATTGAAGTATACCTAGCAACTGGTGCAAATGTTTCTTCATAATCAATTCCCTCCTTCTGAGAGAATCCTATGGCTACAAATCTTGCCTTGTATTTTTCAATGCTACCATCTGCAGCATGTTTTATCTTGAAGATCCATTTGGAAGAAACCACACTTTTATCTTTTGGTTTGGGGACTATATCCCAAACATCATTTTTCATTATTGACTGATATTCTTCTGTCATTGCTTCTACACATTCTTTCTTCTGAGCTGCCTCTTCATAGCTGGTAGGTAGTTGATCCATAAGATCACACATTAAAGCCATGTAGTTGGACACTAGCTTTGGTTTCTTTCTTTCTCTAGTGGAGCCTTCAGGAGCTCCATATCTTTCAGCCCCTTGAATAATATCTCTAGCCCATGCTGGCCTTCTTTTCTTAGATAAGTCTGAAATAGGAGGCTCTTGTGGTTCCAACATATCATGATCCTCTGGAGAATCATCTTCAGGAATGGGCACAGCCTCTGTGATTCTGGGAGAAGTATATTCTTCATAGATTTCTTCAAGTTGGCACTTCCTGGATTTCTTGAGAGCTGCTTCTTCATCAAATGTTACATCTCTACTTATTTCTATGTGATGAAAGCCTGGAATGTAAATTCTGAAGGCTTTGGATGATTCACAATAACCAACAAATATTCCCTTCTTACCAGAAGGGTCCAACTTGGTTCTCTTTTCTTTTGGAATGTGGATGTACACTGGACACCCAAATATTTTAAGATGACTTACCTCAGGCTTCTTACCTGTAAACACTTCTTCTGGAGTTTTGAAATCAAGAGCACTATGAGATAATCTATTTTGCACATATACTGATGTCTTGGCTGCTTCAGCCCATAGATACATGGGAAGATCTTGGTCATGTATCATGGTCTTCACAGCTTCCATGATTATTCTATTTTTTCCTTTCAGCCACCCCATTTTGTTGGGGATTGTATGGAGTAGTTAGTTCCCTTTTAATTCCAACTTCTTTACAAAAGTCCTCAAATTCCCTTGAGGTAAATTCTCCGCCATTATTTGTTCTGAGAATTTTGATTCTCTTATCTGATAGATTTTCTATTAGAGCCTTGAACTCTTTGAATTTTCCAAAGACTTCATTCTTACCTTTCAGGAAGTATATCCAAGTTTTCCTTGAATGGTCATCAATGAATTAAAGATAGTATTCAAACCCACTTAGAGAAGTGGTGGGCATTGGTCCACATACATCTGAGTGTATTAGCTCTAAAATGTTCTTAGTCTTTGCTTCACTCTTTGGAAAGGGGTTCTTGATATTTTTCCCTTTCTTACACCCTTTACATGAGCCATCATGATCAGCTTTCAAATCTGGTAATCCTATTACTACCTTGCTTACATAGGGTAAGGCTTTATAGTTGATGTGAGCTAATCTTCTATGCCATAGCTCACTGGGGCTAGAGATCTCATGAGCAAGGGAAGCTTCTGGATGTCCCTTGAGCTTATAGAGACCTCCTTCTTCTTCACCAATAACAATTGCATCTTTAATTGTCTTACCTTTGGACCACATGAGTACTTGTCCATCTATGAAAGCTACTCTAAAACCTTTCTTATCTAGTGCTGAGATAGAGAGAAGGTTCTTCTTTAAACCTGGTACATATAAGATGTCTTTCATCTTCAAGGGTGTTCCTGAATCTAGCTTATAGCTAGCTTCACCAATTCCTTTGATGGGATATTGGTAGTCATCTCCTAGAGATACCTTTTGTGTAGAAGACTTTTCTTCAAGATTTGAGAAGGTCTTCATTTGACCTATCATGTGCTTAGAAGCACCACTGTCAATGAGCCATGTATCTTCTCCAGGAGATACAAATCCAGAGAGTGCAGAGAATAGAACATATTCTTCTGGATCTTCTTTCTTCACCTTATATCTTTTCCTTTTAGGCCTTACCTCTACCTCTTCTTCTTCTTCATCTTCTTCCTCTTCTTCTTCTTCACTATCATTTTCTGCCATATGTGCATGGTGTCTTTTGTGGACAAAATTCTTCTTTTGTGAAGGACAAAATCTGGAGATGTGTCCTAGCTTATCACAGTTGTAGCATTTGACTGTGGAAAGATCTCTTACTGGAAATGGTCCTTTTCTCTTTTTAGGTCTAGAGAAGTGTTGAGATCCTTTGTGGTCAACTTTCTTGAGATGACCTATTCTTCTTCTTTTGGTATGGGTGGCCAAAGCTTGGTCATCCTCTTTGAGAAGAGCTTCTCTGTTGGCTACCCTAGCTTCTTCTTGAACACAATCCTCCCATACTATATCAAACTTCATGCTCTCTTTCCTGGCAAACATGGTTTGTATGAAGGATTCCCAAGGTCTAGTGAGACCATTGAGAGCAGTCATCACAAGTTCATCCTCATCAAGAGTATCACCAATTGCATCTAGTTGTTCCTTGATTTGTGAAACCCTTGAGAAGTAGTCTTGAATGGATTCTCCTTTGTGCATCTTGGTACTCTTCAATTGAGTCCTTAGATTCATCTTCCTATTGATGTTCTTTCCTTCATACATTCTTCCTAGGGCATCATACATTTCCTTTAGAGTCTTCTTGGAGGCCACTTGGGGAATCAAGTGGTCTTTAATAGAATCAGCTATGATTCTCTTTTCCCTAATCAAATCCTTCCTGTGCTTTTCTTTGGCTTCATCTCCTTCTAGTTCTACAACTTCTTCCTTGATATAATGAGCAAGATCATTCTCTTCAAGAATGAGACCAATTCTGTATTTCCATGCCCGGAAATTCTCTATACCTTCTAGCTTGTCTTCAAGATTAGTGTTTGGAGCCATATTCTCTTGGGGGAGTCCAAGAGACAGAGTAGACTTACCTGGAAATGTTACTTTTCACTTTTCCGGAATCTGGAACAGAATTTTATCGCACTTTTGGTAGAATTAGGGTTTGACTTTCCCGGAGTTCTACCCAACCAAAAAATTCGATCTAGGGCTCAAAAGAATGGTCTTGAGAAGGGCTATCCAGCCATGTAATTAGAATTCAAAAATGCCAACTTTTTCTGAAACCAAATTCCAACTTATCGCACTTTTGGTAGAATTAGGGTTTTGATTTCCTGGAGTTCTACCCAACCAAAAAGTTCGATCTAGGGCTTAAAAGAAAGGTATTGAAGAGGGCTATCCAGCCATGTAACCAAAATTAAATAATACCAACTTGTTGCTGAAACCCTAACTTTCACTGGAGAGAGAGAGAGAGGTATTCTTACCTTGTGAAAGATTTCCTATTCAGTCTAGCTCTGATACCATGTTAAGTTTAAACCAAATAGACTAGCAAGATCACTGAAAGAAACATAATCACAAGATAGACACAGAATATACCCTGGGAAACCCTCATGGGGTAGAAAACCCAGCAAAGCTTTCCTCAATAAGATGATCAACCAAAATACAAGATGTACTCCCTCCTACTTTGTCTCCTTAGCAAATCTCCCAGACAAGTGTGCTATCTTTCACAAGTGTGTGAGTGTATCTAATGAGGATTTCATCTCCTCTATTTATACTGACTCCTCACTCATGTCACGTCCCCATTTTGACCCCGTTTGTAAATGATGTAAATATTGTAACTTAATCCTGGTGAGGAGCTCAAGGCCAAGGCCCCACCATTGATTTAGCGTTTATGTATCGGCAATTAAAATAGATGCCTATGGTTCTTGTGCGAGATGGGCACAATGTATATAAGACACCATGTAAATACGAATTTTAATGGAAAAACCCACATCCGGCTATGCAATGCAACAAAAGAGATGGGGCATGACTCTACAAGGAAAAGGGAGGGAAATTATTCAAACCTTGAGCCAATGGTATTAATCCATGTGTCAATGGGGAAACCCATAAACCACCAACTACCCATTTTGTCTCATGTACCCAATCATTTAATTTTTCCAAGAAATTGGTTAAGGCAGTTAATGCCTAGGGAATGAAAGAGTATGGGCAAGCCATTTTCGTGCATGGGCAAGCCATCAACTTGGAAAAATCGTGTTTTTGCTTGAGGGGCAAGAAACCACCCACGAAATGGTGCCCAAAGCCATGGGGAAGGGGCAGTCTTCATCCATTCACGCAGGTAGAGAAGGCTGGGAGTTACAATCACGTTTTTGAGCAAAAACGCAGGGTTCTCACTGCCCAAAAACCCGTTTTTGGTTTTGGATAGTAGCTGGGAAGGAGGGGGTGCGATTTGGGACTGTAGGGAGTTCGTTTTGTCCCCGATTTGCCATGGGCGTTTTTCCTAAAAACGTTTTCTGCTACCTGGGGATTCCTCCAAACCTCCATTGCTCGTTTTTAACCTTCCCACGTTTTTTCTGAATCCTAGGGGATCATTTTTCCTGCCTGTCACTGTAAAAACGTTTTGTCTTGCCCCATAATGGTGTTCTGTTGTTGTGTGCATTCTCGTTTTTGGTTTGAACCTGTGAGATGAAGTTTTGGACTGGTAGTGGATAGAACTGGCTTGATAAACCTAGTAGAGGGTGTAGCCTCTCAAGAAGATCAAGAGGGCTTGGATACTTTTCTATGCACACCCTGAGAGCACTGGAAAGGGAGGTATGGCTTGAGGGACTGTGTGGCAGTGAAGAGAATACTTCCTTGTGTTGGGTGTGTAGGCATTGTGAGTGCCAAGCTGAATAGATCTGGGAGGGACATCCTCAGCTATGTGGTTGAGCATACTAGCTTAGCAATTCTTCCCTGCCATGTCCTAGCGGCCTGATAAACCCAATTGCAGATTGGATTGGCTCATCTTGGTGTATGCTTGGCTATGTGTGAGTCTGCTGTTCCCTGGTTCCTTGTAGAGATCATGCCCAGCTCGGGGGTGGCAGTGGTGCTGAGAGCTTGAGGAGCACACTGGCCTACGGTTGGGTGGAACGTTGCAGTTGCATAGCCAGTTGCGTGGGATTACTTTTGTATAAGATAAGTATTCTCCTGTGTTAAATTGCAATTACTTATTTGATGAACATCTTAAATGTATGATGGATGTGAAATTCTTAATTTCCGCTGTGATTTTCTTAAAACCATACAGTCCCATCTATCCCTGTTATATTATGTTCATGCTGATGATTAAACGCTTCATAGGGCTAGACGCCCATTTTAATATCACATATGTTATACATTTGTATATGTATATTTTCTTTGTCATTTGAATTTGAATGCTGGTTCAATGAATGGACATGGGGGCTAGATGCCCGGTTTAACCGTCACGATCCTCTCCATCTAGCTGGTTGGATGGGAGGGGACGTGACAACTCACTTAATAACCTAATGGGGCTGACCTCTCCTGGAGAAGTCTAATAACCCCAAAAATATAACCACAGGGTCGACCCCCACATGGTGGGTCTAATAACCCTAGTTACCACAACGTCTCGGAGGAATAAACATCTCCGGATACATGGTAGAATCACCTCGGAGGTATGGAACATCTCCGGAATAAATAATATACAAATATAATATTCTTAGAAGTTACAATATTCAACAAAAATCACCGTAACCATTCTAACATCGATGTTCACACTAAAGAAAACTTTTGGAAGCTACATCCATAGATGAACACTATGAACTCGAAGGTGTAATATCCCTCTCAACCCCTACCTTGTTGCAATCAAAATGTAACTGTAATATTTTTTGGCAAGGAGATCAAGGCCAACTCCCCACCAGTGAACATTGTAGATTTGTTGTGATCTCGTAAGGTAATCAATGCATTAGTTAAAGCATGGTAATATATGATGTAATGAAAAATAATGAATGTATACTAGGAGACTAAATGTGTACTGCAACGAAACGACGGGGAAGATGAATCTACTAGGTGGGGAGGTTGACGGCTAAGAAGCTATGGGAACCTAATTGATCATGATGGGTTTTCATCATGGTGCCTCGAGCACTAGATGGAAAGTGAACTGTTGATGTTCACTTACTTACCTAAAAGTCAAAGGGTGTTAGCCTATCCAGTAAATGCGAGTATGGGATTAGTGTTATTTTTGGGCATTACGAAGCAATGTACCTATTGCATGAAAAGAAAACTAAATTAATATTCCTAGTTATTATGACTATGTCTTTTTATTAAAAGAATAATCAAAGTGAGAGAGATAATCTCACATGCTCTATAAATAGAAATTATCACTATAAATGTATTCATCCATAGAATGATTTAATACTTATATATATATATATATAACACCATACCACTAGCTATCACAACAAATAAAATATAGTTGTGTATTGAATGTTTAAGATAGAGTTAATTAACGATAACATTCAGTTAGGTTAAATTCATGACTATCGATTCTTGGAATAGTTTTGGTTAGGGTTTTATTTAGGGTTTTTTTTTGGTTGGTTACAACCTCCAAGGGGGAGCCGAATCATAACATGGTGATGGAGGATAATTCTCTTGGAAAAAAAAAGGAAGATGACCTCTAGGGAGAGAACTAATAAATCCATACGGTGGTAAAATCAACCGATGGTATGTATTTTTCCTTCTATAGTATCGAAACTATTATGGATGGAATAAATCTCATATTTGTTAAGAAGGAGAGGAAGACCCAAAGAGTGGGGATTTTAGGGGGTTTAGGTTTTCCCCACCTAAAGGAATAAAAGTGGCTAGAAGGCGAGGCACCAAGCATGAAAGGGGGCGTTCTCCATTTTGAAATGAGTTGCAATGGAACATGTTCTACCTTTATTGTTTTTCATTTATACAATAATTTGTTCAATAGATCCAAGAATTTGGTCTGTTCTTTCATATATGGTCTTAATTTAAGAACTCGGTTTTCACATCTTAGGACTACTAGGAACCATGCTCTATAGTAATAGAGAAGATTTTCTATATCACCCTACTTTCTATTTATAGAACATTTATCTATAAGAACGGAGGTGAATCTATACTCATTTTAATTTCCTCTAAACTCTTGATGGGTTGGTAGTAGCACACTATGTGGCTAGTACAAATTCTTACTTTCTTATAGTTTTCTATAAAGGAAGTAATCTCTGCAAAGAGATGCAAATCGCTTTACTATTTTTTTCTATATTAATGTAATTATGTATGTTATAACATCAAAGGAAATGAAACCAAACCCAATTTATGTTATTCTTAATAAAGAGGGAACATTTAACTTTTGAAGACAATGCACCTTGTTCTTCCTTGGTTAAAACTGTTTTGTGAAGTGATACGACCACTCTTGGAGAGAGAGTTTATTCTAGATAGAATTGACCCCACTCTGTTAATTGTTCTCTTTTTATTGGAGAGACCAGCTTTGTGAAAATGTAACCCTATGATCCTTAAAAAAATTTATTGAAATGGGAAGGTGCACTCCAATGGTAAGGTTGGTGTCCCAATTTTATTCAGGATTATTGTTATTACATGTTGTTATTGAATAGGAGAGTAAGACAACATCCCTTATATGAGTAATATCAAACCTCATTATGGATGTTGTAGGTAATTTAGTCTGTTGAAATTTGGTTGAGCTTTGATCTTTAATTATTTTAGATGCAGATACTTGAAGTGATGAGACAATTCAATCCGTGAAATTCATACAACCATAACACAAGATATACCATGGGGAAAATCCTCAAAGTTATGAGAAAAAAACCCTCAACAATTCTTCTCAATATAATATAATGGATAGCAAAGAATGTTTTCTTTTACAACATAGCAGATTGCTTTCGGAAGATAAGAGATCACCAAACTTTTTAGTGAAGATACAAAAACAATAGAGAAGAGATATCAATCAGATGTGTGTCCAACACAACAATAACAAGCACGAACAATACCCTGCACAAAGAGAAGCTGCTTGCCTTCAATGGAGAAGAGAATTCGCTTCAGACTAGATTCAACAATCCTATATAACATATTTATACATTCTTCTCTTCTATTTTTAACTTCTAAATTTAGGATAAACTTAACCTCAAACTAGATGCATTAATATTGCATGGAGTGGTGTGCCCCACTTCTCATGCAATGCTTCATCTCACTGAGCTGTCACTTATGATGAACTTGCCTCTTAACTGAAAGATTGCCCACTTAGTTAGGTCGATAACTTAAGTGTCAATATGAAAGTTTCACAACTCATGTGCCATCTTGTAGTTTAACATAAGTGTCGTCATGCAATAACACTTAGTTAACTAGATCTTCTCTTTAACTGAAGGGCCATCTTTTAGTTTAACTAAAGTGTAATTACTTTAGTCAACTAGTCCATTTTATTTAACACTTAGTTAACTGAAATCATGTTGATTGATTTACTTGAAGTGACCACTGTGATTTCTTTAGTTAACTAAGACATATCTTTAACTGATGCTTTAACTGAAGCATTGATACTTAACTGAAGCTTTATAGATGAAGCTTTAATAATTTGAGTTCTCTTTAGTTAGATGAAGTGTCTGCATGAGAATTTTTGAATTCTCTTGATCTCTATGATTTATCTTTTATTTCTGTATCTCTTACTACATCGTCAATATGTGCTAACTTTAATTATCCATCACATTACATTATACTAAGAAGAATTATCGGATGTTGTGATCATATTATATTATTCAGACCAAATGATCATATGCTAAAGTAGTTCACTTTAGAGGTGATCAATCTCTAAAGGAGACTTAATAGCAATCTAGTGATCATGGTTAATAATATATCACACAACATTAAATGCTTTTAACAAGTAAAGCATAACCTTTATATGGAAGGTCCACTTCTATACGAGAGGTCCATCTCATGGATACCTTTATACGAAAGGTCCACATGAATAATGACTTGATACACACAAGTTCAAAGCCTTGTCCAACAAGAATTTACAACATCATTACTTTGATCAATTGACTCTATACGGGAGGAATAACCTTTACATGGAAGGCATTCAAAGTTTTCACCTCTATACGTGAGGATCAATCTTGACTACACAATATTGGTTTGGAGAATGTCTCCCGATGTTGTATATTTAACACTCCCTCTCAACGAGGGAGGCATTCTCTGCCATACCAAGATTGTCTCGGAAGTACTTGAACTTCATCACTGATAGAGGCTTTGTTAACACATCTGCAATCTTCTCATCTATAGCATTGTACTGAAGTTTCATTACACGTTTCTGGACCATGTCTCAGATGAAGTGATACTTCATTTCAATGTGATTCAACTTGTCATAAACACTGGGTTTTCATAAATATTGATGCAACTCTGATTGTCACACCTAATAACTGTAGGCTCAATTTTTTCACCGAACAACCCTGCAAGTATCTTTCTGAGCCACACTACATCTCGGCAAGAAACACTAGCAACTATGTATTTTGCTTCGGTTGTGCTATGGGATACAGAGCCTTGCTTCCTGCTGGACCAATATATCATAGTTGATCCTAGGCTATAACAGTAGCTATATGTGCTCTTACGGTCCACAATGATTTCTCCCCAATTTGAGTCTTTATAACCAAGTAACATGACTCCTCCACTGGAGGCATATATGAGTCCATATGAAATTGTATCTTGAAGGTACCTAAGGACATGCTTAGCATCTATCCAGTGTATATGTCTTGCATCAGACATAAATTGACTTAGAATTCTCACAGCATAACATATATCAGGCCTTGAATGTACTAAGTACATTAGTGATCCTATAATTTGTCTACACAAAGTGGGATCTAGTGGATCTAATCCAGATCCTGACTCATGAAGTTTCCTCAAATTGGAAACCATCGATGTAGTCATCGATTTGCAATCTATCATGCCAAACCTGCACAATATATCCACATTGTACTTCCCTTGAGATAGAAAATTTTCATATTTTCTTTGCCAGATCGAAAGGCCAAGAAAGTAGTGCATTAGACCTAAGTCTTTCATCTCAAACTATGAGGTGAGCTCCCTCTCGCACCAAGCAATCAAATGTTCCTCTCTAGCGAGAAAAAAATCATCAACATACAAAACCAATATCAATGATTGGTTCTTCACTATTTGGAGTACAAATTTGGATAAACTTCACTCTTACAGAAACCCAGTTTCTGAAGGTAGATATCAATTCTGGAGTACCAATCCCCAGGGACTTGCTTTAGCTCATATAGAGCTTTATTTAGCTTGCAAACATGGGACTCCTTCCCATGCACCAAAAATCCTTCAGGCTGTTGAATATAAACCTCTTCCTTAACCTCACCATTGAGAAAGGTTGTCTTCACATCCATCTATTGAAGTTTCCATCCTAGAACAGATGCAAGTGCAATCATTGCTCAGATTGTGGTGTACCTTGCCATGAAGGAAAAGGTCTCATCATAATTGATGTCTTCTTTTTGAGAGAAACCTATGGCTATGAATTTGTCTTTATACTTCTCAATGCTACCATCCCCAATTTGCTTTATCTTTTAAATTCATCTGGAAGTCACAATAGACTTCTCATCAGGTTTGGGAACAACCTCCAAAACATCATTCTTCATTATAGAGTTGTACTCCTATGTCATTGCATGTTTCCAAACTTGCTTCTTTCCATCTTCTTCATATGAGGATGGTTTTGAATCACTAATGTGACTCATCAGTGCAACATACCCTAAATATCGGTGAGGTTGCTTGCACTCTCTGGATGATCCTACTGGTGCTCCATGTTTCTCTGCATTTTGAAATATGTCTTGGCACCAAGCAGATCTTCTTTTAGAGGGAGTTTCATCAGGTGACCTCTCAACTAGTTCTACTAGTTCTTTAGGAGCTAGCGAATCTGAGTCATTTTCTGGTTTCTCCCTCTCTAACTCTAAAGGGGGAAAATCAGACTCAGGATCCTCCATCTCGGAATCACATTGAATCTCTTAGATCTGTTGAAGTAGCTTCCTCATGGAAGGTAACTTGTCGAATGACTTCAATGTGTCTCTCAGAAGATGCATATATTCGTATGCTTTGGATCACTCGCTATAACCCACAAAGGTGCCTTTATTTCCAGAAGGCTCCATATTTGTTCTCTTTTCTTTCGGTACATGAATGTATACTAGGCTCCCGAATATCTTGAAGTGTGAGATGTTTGGATTCTCACTGGCAAACACTTCTTCTGGTGTATTCTCATCTGGAATGGCATGCGGGATTCTATTATGGATGTACATAGTTGTACGGGTGGCTTATTCCCATAATGAGGTAGACATATCTTGATCATGCATCATGGCTTTTGCAGCCTCACATATGGTTCTATTGTTTATTTCAGCAACCCCATTTTGTTAAGGGTTGTATGATATTGTTAACTATCTATATATTCATGGATCACTACATAGCTCATTAAATGCATGCCAAATCAAATTCGCCTTTGTTATCAAACCTTAATGCATGGATGTGATTTTCTTTCTGATTTCCAACTAAGACTTTAAAATCTTTAAATTTGCTACGAGTTTCACTTTTATCCTTCATGAAATAAATCCATGACTTCCTAGAAAAATAATCTATGAGCAATACATAATATAAGAAGCCACTTTGGGAGGGGGACATTATACCACATACATCAGAATGTATTAAATCTAAAATCCCTTTAGGTCTAGTAGAACTTCTAGAAAATATTTTCTTAACATTCCTCCCAAGTGCACAACCCCAACATACACTATCATGCTCAAAATAAAATATGGGCATAGCTTTTACCATCTTTTGAATTCCTGGTAGCAATTTGTAGTGCAGGTGTCTAATCCTTCGGTGCCATAACTTGCATGGGTTGATAGTGTGGTGAATCATAGCTTGAATGCACTTCTCGGGTACCTTGTAGAGTCATCCCTCTCGAACTACAATCACAACAATAGATTCTAAGCTTTTGTTCTTCGTCCATAAAAGTGCTTTGTTATCGATGAAGATAAATCAGAAGCCTTTGTCTTCAAGAACCGAAACTGAGAAGAGGTTCTTCTTCAAGCCTGGAACATATAGAATGTCCTCCACATGTAGAATATCACTGGTGCACATGTAGACTATCACTGGTGCTCAGTTGGAATGAGGTGGATCCAACTCCTTGGATCGAATAAGTTGAGCTGTCCCCAAACTCTACAATGCATGTGAATTCTTTCTCTTTTAGGTCGGTGATGGTACTCTTGTAACGAGTCATATGTTTGGATGCACCACTATCAATCAGCCATGTGTCTACATTTGTGATGACAGATCCCGAAAGGGATGAGACAAGATTATATTCCCTTCTTGTATCCTTTTCTTCGTATGCATTCTTTTGAGTGATTTCATCTTCTATGGCTGTAGAAGCATGAAAATTTCCTTTCCGCTTTGCTCTACAATCTCTTGAGAAATGGCCTTTGTTGTTGTAATTGAAGCATCTAGATTTTGACTTGTCAAAGCCTTTGTTGCACTCCTTCTTCTTTGAATGAGAGAACTTCTTTTGGAGGAAGGGTTTCTTTCATTTCTTCATTCTTGCTGTGAGGGAAATATTTTCTTCTTTGATGCACACTGACTTGCTATGGATTCGCCCCTCCTCTTGGAGGTAGTCATGCCACAACATTTCAAAGTTAGGTTGTACCTCTCAGCCATTTACCGCAGCCAAGAATGTCTCCCATGAGGATGGGAGACCATCAATAGCAGTGTGGAGAAGATCATCTTCATCCACCACTACTCCAATACTAGCAAGTTGATCTCTTACCTGAGAGATCTTGGAGAAGAAGGAGGCCATTGTCTCATCTCTCTCCATCTTTAAGTTCCGAAGCTTATTCTTCAATGCCGTCATTTTACTCGGGGCCTTCTGCTCATATATATTAGTCGATGTATCATAACATTCTTTCGCGGTCCTCAACGGAGTGATCACAGTCATCAAGTTATCTTTTACCGAATCATAGATGATCCGTTTAGCCTTAGCTTGATTCTTCTTGAAGTTGATGCGCCCTACATTAGATGTAGGATCCTCCACTATAGTGGATACATATCAATCAAAGTCATGTTCCTCTACGATGTTGAGAATCCTATCCTTCCAAGTGTTGAAGTTTGAGGTGCCCTCAAGACGGTCTTTCGGTAGTATAGAGACTGATACCAAAGTATTCAAATATTGTGCTCAACTTGTCATGATCTATGTAGGCTCTAGCTGGCATGCAAAACTGAGCTCCTTCACACCTTGAGCTCTAATACCATGTTGAAATTTGGTTGAGCTTTGATCCTTAATTATTTTAAATGGAGATATTTGAAGCAATGAGACAATTCACTCCATGAAATTCATATAACCATAACACAAGATATACCCAGGAAAAAATATTCAAAATCATGAGAACAAAAACCCCAAGAATTCTTCCCAGTATAATATAATGGATTGCAGAGAATGATTTATTTTACAACATAGTAGATTGCTTTCAGAAGATAACAGATCACCAAAATTCTTGGTGAAGATACAGAAGCAATAGAAAAGAGATATCAATCGAATGTTTTCCTAGCACAACAATAACAACCACAAACAATACACTGCACAAAGAGAAACACCTTGCCTTCAATGGAGAAGAGAATTTGCTTCACACTGGATTCAACAATCTTGTATAACATATTTATACATTCTTCTCTTTTATTTTTAACTTCTAACTTCAAGATAAACTCGCCCTCAAACTAGATGCATTAATCTAGCATGGAGTGGTGCACCCCACTTCTCATGTAGTGCTTCATCTCACTGAGCTATCACTTAGGATGAACTCGCCTCTTAAATGAAACATTTCCCACTTAGTTAGGTGGCTAACTTAAGTGTCGACATGCAAGTGTCACAACTCGTGTGTCATCTTTTAGTTTAACATAAGTGTCATCATGCAATAACACTTAGTTAACTAGATCTTCTCTTTAACTAAAGTGTCATCATTTAGTTTAACTAAAGTGTAAATACTTTGGTTAACTGGTCCCTTTTATATAACACTTAGTTAACTAAAATCATGCGGATTGATTTACTTGAAGTGACCACTCTGATTTATTTAGTTAACTGAGACATATCTTTAACTGATGCTTTAACTGAAGCATTGATACTTAACTGAATATTTATAATTAAATCTTTAATAATTCAAGTTCTCTTTAACTAGTTGAAGTGTCTGCATGAGAAATTTCGAATTCTCTTGATCTCTATGCCTTATCTTTTATTTCTTTATCTCTTACTGCATGGTCAATATGTGCTAACTTTAATTATCCATCACATACATTATACTAAGAAGAATTCTCGGATATTGTGATCATATTATATTATTCCAGACCAAATGATCATATGCTAAAATAATTCACTTTAAAGGTGATCAATCGGTAAAGGAGACTTAACAGCAATCTGGTGATCATGGTTAATAATATATCACACAACATTAAATGCTTTTAACAAGTAAACCATTACCTTTATATAGAAGGTACACCTCTATATTGGAGGTCCATCTCATGGATACCTTTATATGAAAGGTCCACATGATAATCATCACTTGATACACACAAGTCCAAGAGGAATAACCTTTACATGAGAGGCAATCAAAGTGTTGACCTTTATACGGGAGGATCAATCTGGACTACACAATATTGATTTGGAGAATGTCTCGTGATACTATATATTTAACATAATCAATTCCATGAATTTTATTTAAGATTTATATATCCCCTTTTACAATTTATAAAATTATTTGTATTGTCGAAGGGAGGAATGACTTCGGGATCGTTGCTATGTATATTGCATTACTCATATAAAGTGATTATATATAGTGTTTCCATCTATTGTATTCAAAATGTGGTGAGGAAAGAGAACGGATTCATCCTGTTTGGAGAAGTGACTCCATAATATACACGAACCTATTGTTAATATGATTTGTGAATTTATTTATTACATTGTTAACCACCTTTTATGGAAATATTTTCATATAAATAATGTATTAATACTTTTGGGGAATAATAAGGATACCTTGCTAACTTTATATTAATACGTTTTGTGAACAATAAGAATACCTTATTAATTTATTTGTGAAGGGAGTGGTATATTATAAGAAAGCCAATCCATATTTATACATTATGAACTTCTTGATTAAGATAAAGTGGATCGGTCTCCACTAAGTGAGCCAACCCCCCTTCTCTTCTTATGTGCTTATTGAAAGTTGTGTTGTCGTATTTGGGAATTTAATTTAAAATATTTGAATAGTAATATTTATGTTATTAACGAAAAAGAATTGAGTTTTCTAGTGGGAAGTTGAACTTGTAGATAAAGATCAAATCTTTACTATTTAGTTGTGGTTGTGGTTGAGGGTTTAAAGCTTAAGCCATGTTAAGAAATATTGGGAAAATATTCTATTTTTTTCTTTTTTATCTAGTGGATTTGTTTCCAGCTCGGTTGAAAGATTAATGAACATTGTTGACTTATCATTGGGTGAAACTTTGTAGCCACGCATTTAGTTGCCAAGTAAACTAGTTTCAAGTTAATCATTTGTTATTATGTTATGTTTTCTTTTGTTAATTATGTTTAAGAAGTATTACAGATCTTTATCTGTTAAATTGACATTAATCACTTATGATTTAGTGAATAATGAATGCATTCCTTATTGAAATGGTTAAAGTTTACGATGGCATTGAGACATGGGATAAGTGAAGAACCATTTTAAGGAAGTGGTCATTGGATTTTTTTTGTTATGAGGTATGCACATATGTACTAATGTTTATAATATAATGCATAGTGAATGATGCGTGTTTGAATGAATGCATATCTCTACAAACTATTATGTTTCATAGGAGTTCATATATGAATAAATGGAACCTTGGCAGTTGATATTTATTGCACCTCAGACATCCTTATAGATTAATTAAAGATGAAGGATTTGGAATTAGATAAATATGCTCAAAATAATATATTGCACCCCAGACATCCTTATAGATTAATTAAAGATGAAGGATTTGGAATTAGATAAATATGCTCAAAATAATAGGGGTTGTTCCATTATTTATTTATCTTGTTAAATGCATGCTTAAATTATTTATATGTTCATTAAATGTAAACTAACATGGTTGTATAATGCATATATGAAGTTATAGTATTGGATAAGTCACTAGCCTTGCTGACCCATAAGATATGCACATAAATCATGTGATGAGATGCAATTCCTTGACTTATATTGTAATATCCACATATAGAACATACTAACGTAGATAATCTGATAACCTTCAATGTTATAATACTAACCTTTTATATGGTTAGTGATTACTTAACGATGTTGTATGGTTAATTTATGGAGAACCATAAGTGGGCAATAAACATAGTTATTATTTTACTTGGTACATGGAAGTTGTTAAATAATGACAAGCTAAAATACTCTGACTAAATATTCTTAATAATGAGAATAATGTCTGAGATTGTATGTACGTAAATTACACCTTACACTTACGAATCTTGGAATTTTGTTCATTATTGTTACTAATGATTCTATCTCATTTAGTTTTAGAAAGGAAAAAATGTATACCCCATACTCCAAATAGATAATTAAGGATAGAGGGTATGTTATAGAAGGATGCTAAGAAGAAGAACCTTATAGCCCTAGATTCAAACAAAAGGGTAGAGAGCATCTCATATGTGGATGAGAAGATTTCCTGCACTTTAGTGTAGAAGGAGAGTCTAAGTATATATCATCACAAGGAAGAGAAGGAGATGACAAAACTCTTCCATATCAAGATCCAGATCAAGAAGACCAAGGTTGATGCTCTATTTGATTTTGATTCATAGGCGAATATCAAAGAAGAACATCTGGTAAGTAATCTTGGGTTAATTGAGGTTCATGATCATCCTAACCCCTATCCATTGGGATGGGTAATTAAAAATACATAACTTAGAGTCAAAAAATAGTGCAAGATTAAATTTTGCACAACTACATATTATATTGATGAAAAGGAGGTAGACATAGTACCCCTTGATTTTTGTTGTGTAGTGTTTGTAATCCTCTACATGTATATGAGGGATGTGATCTCCATGAGGAGAGAAAACCAATACCACTTTAACAAGGATGGGAAATATTTCATCATCAATGAACACAAAGGTAAATCAAATATCTCTATGATAAGTGTCAACTAAGTGAAGAAGATAATTAGTTCTTGTAGAAACTTTATTTTTCTTTTATTAAGACATAATCAACAAGAAGGTGAATCAATAAAAGTAAAGGCATCTCTGGAGGGATGTACTGAAGAGTAGAGACATCATTTGGAGAAAATTTTACACGCCTTTTTTAGGCATACAAAGAAGTGTTCCAAGAGCCTAGCGGGATACCTCCTAACAGGGAATTGGATCATGAGATACAACTACTACCATATTCTCCATTTTTGAAGATCGTACTATACATATAGCCTCTTCTAGAAGCAGAAGAAGTGAATAAGCAGTTACAACAACTATTGGAGTATGGAGTAATATGACTAAGAACCTCACATTGTTGGTCACCTATTGTGATAGTACCCAAGAAGGATGGGACTTGGAGGATGTGTATTGAATACAAAGCTTTGAATAAAACCACCCTCAAGATTCGATCCTCTCTACATAGGATCGATGATTTTCTAGATCACTTGTAGTATGCCAAGTACTTCACCAAGTTGGACCTCAAATTGGGATACCACCAGGTACAAGTGAAGGAAGAAGACACTTGGAATTCTACCTTCAATACTAGGAAAGGTCTATATGAATGGTTAGTAGTGCCTTTTAATTTTTGTAATGTACCAACTACATTTATGCATTTGATGAATGATGTATTGGATCCTTTTATAAATTCATTTTTGATAGTGCATTTAGATTATATATTGGTTTATAGCACTACCTAGGAAGATCATATCCCGCATCTCAAGAATTTTTTGGAGACCTTGAAAAAACATCAACTAATGGAAAACATTAAGAAATGTGAATTTGCTCAGCAAAGTTTGGTGTATTCAGGGTATGTGATTGGTGGAAGAGAACTTAAGATTGATACTACAAAGATGGAGGTAATATTTAAGTGGTTTACTCCTACAAATGTTACTAAAGTTAGAATATTCTTGGAATAAACAAAATATGAGACCTTCAAGGAGGTATTTCAGTAGCTACAAAACCAATTCCATGCAGGAGAAGCTGACATCTAGACTGACTACTAAAGTTAGAATTTTCACACTAAAGTTAGAATATTATAACTATAGTTGGTCTTTTCACACTATCTGGTGTAAAAAACACCTGCTAATACTTACGGAAGTCTTAGTAATAGCTCGAATGGGAGGTGCATGCACTCAGTAAAACAATAAATAATAGTAAACAACAAAGGGATTTGCCACAGTAAAAATCTATGATGAATGGTAAAATAAATTTAAGCTAAGTAAAGAAAATGCATACATAATAGATATAAGTTGATCTATTTTTCTCTTTCACAAACAAAAGGAGAAAGGAAATAATATTTTCTTTTTATTGAGTAAAAAATGGTTTTCACAGCAAGAAGTTACCTTAGAATAATGGAGGTAAATGGGGCCTTGCAGCCGTGTAGAAGGGAATGCTCCTAGTCTTTGAAGTCTTTTTTGGTTCTCCACCAAATAATCATAAGGTTCCAAAGTCAAATTGGAGGGAAACTTGAACACAAATGGTGGCTCGGGGTTTCAATGAAGTTCATGGCAGAGTTTCAGAAAAATAACAAATGGAGAAATTCTTCTTCTAAAATGGGGACCTTCACAACTTATTTATAGCAATAATTTCCCTAGGTTTTTTGCTCATGGTATTGAGAAACCCATGGTATTGGCTCTTGGTTCAGTGTGGCAGTTTCGGGTTTTCCCTCTTCTTTTTGAATATTTTTCCCCTTTTTCTATTTTTTTGTTTTGTATTTTTGGCGGATTTATCCATAATTTGGGGTATTTTCTTCTTTTTGGAGGGAATTAAGACACATTTTCCTATTTTAGAGAGGGAAATAATAAATTTTAAGCCAATTTGACCCCAATCTTTAGGATGGGTTAGTGAAGGTGAAATATGGGAAAAAGGGATAAATGGATGATGTAGCTAGGGAATGAACAAGGTGTGTAATTTTTGGGTGTTAATAGATCCTTTCACCCATGATGCATATAACGAGGAATACACATAATATGAGGACTTCGGGGAGGGATTTCAGTAGCTGACAAGACCAATTCCATGCAGAATAAGTTGACATGAAGGTTGACTATCATCCTTAGGATGGGTTACTCACCAAGTTGGACAAGCATTTTGTTCCTAAAGTTGAGAGATTAAAACTCATGAAAGAGGCTCACACCTCCAAATTTTCATGGCATTTTGGTGTTGGGAAGAAATTTACCAACTTACAAAGGTATGTTTATTTTCCTAGAATGCAAGAATATGTAGCTCAATTTACTAGAGGATGCATACTTTGTTGTACAAGAAAGCTCATTAATAGCAATTAAGTTCTATACCATCCCTTACTTATTCCAACAAGACCATGGGAGAGCATATCTATGGATTTTTCTAGTGGTCTTCCAACCACTAGGAAGGGAAATAGATATTTATTTGTGACAGTTGACAAATTCAACAAGATGTGCATGCGTATGCTATGTAAAAATACAATCAAAGGAAAAGAAGCAAAAAAAATGTTCTTTGAGTGAATTTGGGTGCACTTTGGGATATCAAGGACCATCATCTCAGATAGGGATACTAGATTTATTAGTTCCTTTTAGACTACACTTTGGGAGAAGATGGATACTTGTTGGGCCTAGCTCAAGTAAGTCATGTTTGTGTAAGACAGTTTTGTAGCTGCGAAGTTATAACGCAGCTCGGATGAAGGCAGTTTTGGCAAGACAGTTTTGGGGAGTTGCAAAGTTGAGTGCAGCGTAGTATCGGCAGGGTAAGAACCGCATGGCTAAGTGCCAGGTCCGAGAAGTGGTAGCACCGTGCAGTGCCAGCAGGGCACCTATTTTGGGTAAAGAATGTAAGGAAAGTTTGAGCTGCGGAAGCGATCTATTTGGGAAAGAAACTCCAGGATTCTCGTGAATGGATATGGAGCAGCATGAAGGGGGATGGAAGCGACCTATCAAGAGAGCGCCAGAAAACAATTGGAAGATAAGCCACAAAGCCAACAGCGACGTGTAGGCCAGAAGGGGGGAAAGCGACATGCCACGATGCAGTATAACCATTTTGTGAATACTGTAGATGTCAGAAGGGCGTGAGAGCTACGAGTGGTCCACTAGAATGGCTAGAAGCATGTGGATCAGCTGTCGACTGCGACAGGCTGAGCCAGTGGGTAACCGCACCATTTTGTAACCTAAGGGTTTTTGGCCTATGCATTGTAACATACGTAACCTACAGGCACAATATCTATAAAAAGGGAAATTTTGTAAGGGAAAGGGTTAATATTCATTAGAATCTCTAGTCATGAATAGTTTATTATTGTTGAAGAGAAGGTTGAAAAGGCTCTGCAGCTGTGTGCGCAGTGACCTACAGAGAGAGAAGAGAGTCTGCAGCTGAGTGCGCAGACTGGAACTATTGTACCCTCCCCATAAATAATATAACAACAGTTCCTGTGGACGTAGCTCCCATCCTGGGGTTGGACCACGTTAAATTTTGTGTTATGTGATTCATTATGCATCTATATCTGTGTATTTGCTTATGTGAATGGTGAAGATCTTGTTTATGAATGTATGTGTTCTTTCTTTTATATGTATTCGCCATAAGGATAGAAGATGGGAATAATATGTTAAGTAACAACATGTGTGAATGAATGTCGAATGCACCAGTATTTCTAAGTCAGATGAATGCATGAGTTAATCAGGTAAACACTTAGCCAGTGAAGTCTGTATAGCGCAATTCCCTGAGCGCAGCATCGGAAGTGCGCAGTTACAATGTTGTGTTATAGTGTATAAGTTAGCTAGGCTCATAATCCATTATCTTCTTGAATGAATAACTTACACTAGGTAAAGTCCATTAAAGTGATTAAGTATCGAAGAGGAAGAACAGTATTCATTTGCGCTGTCCCATTGCCAAAAATCCATTTTGAGCCGCGCAGTCCCTTGGATGCGCTATGATATAAGTATTATCACCGCAAAGTAGGATAACTTTGCGTTGTCCACCATTCTATTGAGCACGCATCAATTGGTTGTGGAGACCTGATTCCGCAACCTCCACATAACTTTGGCTCGGGTGAGACCTCAGTTTGTTCGCAGATTGTTGTCGAAAGGGCCAGTGAAAAGGGGTTTTGTTGGTTCCTCGAACCGCGTAGAACCTGTGTCTACCTCATTGAACCTAAAGATCATATAAAAAACCAACAAATGGTTCTGTTTCCGTGCTAAATAATTGGTGATACACGACATTGTTACGCTACAAGACTATGCAGATGAAAGTGTAACGAAAAATGGTTTAGTTGTGCTTGAACTGGTAATGAGCACTGAATATTGGAATCCCAAGAAAACAGAAATATGGAACTAGGTATACAAGACAGAAAGAGATTTTTCCAGAAAGGAGAATAGACATCCGCGTCTATCTGACATAGAATGGTTAAACAAGTACTTGTGGGCGTATATCCATGAAATTGTCTTCGCAACCTTTGGAAACAAGTTGCATGTGTGGTTGTCAAGACTCGCAGAGCGAAAGAACTGTTTCCAAGAAGGAGCACCTACTGAGTGGATCCTAGAGCTTATTCAAAGGCTTAAAGAAGTAGATAGGCCACTCTCGCGAGCAGTCGACTTTTGGGTTGACAGTATTCTAGAAGGATTCGTGACAGATTTTGTTGTGGACATGTTGAAGTCCTACAACGCAGCAGAGGCAGAGTTCTTCAAAGGTTTCAGAGGTAAGTACCTCAACAATCTGAGTTTATACATCAAAATGATTTTAGCTAAGAAAGGAGTTTTAAGAATGTAGTAATATTCGTAGTTGTTTTGAGTCTGTAAAGGTAGATAACACATATAGTGACTCTGACGGAGATACACACAATTTGAGAAGTGGAAAAAGATATAAGGTTAACACCGGAAAGAATCTTAAAGAACCTGAACTCCATGTAGAGACTGAGTTCCAAGCTGAGTGTGATAGCCAAACAACACCTCCATCCACTACCTATCAACCCATTACACCTTAGAACCCTTTAGTTGTGAGTACTGTGCCTCCTATTCCACAGAATCCGTCAGTTTAGAACCCTCCATTTTTTAACATTCCCAATCCTCAGAGTGTCAATACTAGTAACACCGCAGGAGTGAGTACTCAGAATATCCCAACCCAGAACATTTTGCGCAGTAACATCCCTAACACCAGTCAGACTACTGCGAAGAAAATTGTACCACCTAGAAGGAGAATGTGTGACGACATTAAGCTGCCGATATTTAAAGGAACGGGTCTAAAAGACCCTGAGCAGCATTAGTTTCTATGTGAAACTGTGTGGAGTGTAAAACAAGTCCAGGATGATGTTGTTAAGCATGCGCAGCTCATCACTACATTTAGAGATAGAGAATTAACTTGGTTCATGAAGTATTCTATTGGACAGAATAGAACCCTACCATATATAAAGGCTTCTCTCTTAAGAGAGTTCAAGAAACCGAAATCTGAATCACAATGTATAACAGACCTGAAAGAGATTAAAAAAAAAACAAATGAAACAGTCTGGGAATTTGACCAGAATTTTAAAGCACGGTTAGACCAAGTCAGTTTTGAGATAGCACCACAACAACACCAAGAGTGGTTCATAGCCGCGCTATTGCCCCATATCATATTTTCGTTGATGCAACAAAAGCTTGCGTTGCAGACAGAAGCATTAGAGATCACGATGAAGCTAGAAGCTTCACCGATAGGGGAAACGAGTCAAGGGATGATTCAGATCCAAATCCAATTAGCAAACTTAAAGTTACAACTCTAGGATATTAAGAAAGGAAAGGATGTTATAGAAGAGATCTAGTGTACAAACTGTAGAGCAAAAGGACACTCAAAAGTGCATTGTCCAGTTTTTACAGATTACATTGATAGTGGAGCACCAAATCCACTAAATCAGCAACATCAAGGACCATGGTGTGAAATCTGTTGATGTAGAGGACATCGACCAGAGGATTTCTACTTGATCCAAAACTATGTGAGAACACAAAAGAACTTGTATTGCAGTTTCTGTAAGTCAGTTGGACATGATGACTCAAACTATAGAGCATATGACCTGATGATAGAAAGAAAGCACGATGTGTATAGAGTTCAAGAAGAAATGCCACAACACCATGAGAATGCACAGTACGATCAAGGCGCATATAGAGGCCATGGTGGATTCCACGGAAGAGGAAGAAACACTAGCCTAGGACAGGGAAGAGGAAGAGGTCATATGATTTGTTATAACTGTGCTCAACCTGGCCATATTTCTAGAGACTGTACAAACATTAATACTACAGGTAGATATTGTAAATCTTTTGACGATGTTATTGAAGCATGCCCACTGTTAATAGAAAAAATGCAAGAAAGAAGACAAGAAGCACTGAACCCAAATGCTTAAATGATCGCAGCAGAGAAAAGAGATCCAAACATCAATTATGTGACACGAAGTGGTATTGCGACAGGAAGAGATAAAGAACCAGAAGCTTCGACTTCTGGAGAGCACCACACTATCCAGATACCTACTGATGGGGTCTGGATACAAAAAGCTATTGGGAAAACACTGATTTTTTATCTGACGAGAAACAAGGAAGTCTTCACAGAAGTGAGGGATATATTCAAAGAACCAACACCTGTAAGTCTGAGAATCCCTTTGCGAAGTGAACCAACACAGATGAAGGATATACATCAGCATATGATCAAACAAGTACCATAGCAGAAATAGGGACTTATGTCGCACAGTTCCTAGAGAGCTGTATGAAGCTGCTGAAAAGCAAAGATGCTTTGGTAGAAATCCAAAATTTGCTAAACCACTACGAGCAGCGAAGTTCCATGAATACTGCTCATAGCGCAGTTCACCACATCAAATGCCATAAAAGGACAAGTTGAGAAATGAGGCTAAGTGCACTAATTGGAGATTATGAGATGGATGAGATCATCCTCAATCTAGGATCCGAAGTAAATGTCTTGAGTAAGCAGACATGGATAGATATGGGGAAACCAAAACTATCATGGTCACCCATACAGCTGAGCATAACAAATTAGCAGAAGGTTATACCCTTTGGAAGGCTAGAAAATGTTCTTGTGGATATCGATGGAGTAAGCACTTCAGCAAACTTTGAGGTTATTGAGATTGTCGATGACAGTAACCCATATCCAGCTTTATTGGGGATAGACTGGACGATGAACAACCTCGCAATCATTGAATTGAAGAAAAAACAGATGATATTTGAAGGAACAGATATCAGAGTCATCACATCCTTAGACCCCTCACAAGGACCGAGATACATTGAACCAATCAAAGAATAATGTAGAGCTCATGACCTGGATTGCATCCATCAGATGACAACTAACCACGCCAACTACATCAATCATACAATAGATGGAACGCTTAGTTGGCGCTATGAGAGTTCTTGCATATCAGATTTCGATGTAGGACTGGATAATTGACAAGAACAACTGCATGAAGTATCTCCACGAAGATGCGAGAAGATAACCAAATCACTGTGTAATGTCCCCATTTTGACCCCCTTTGTATTAAATCGTAAATGATGTAAATATTGTAATTTGATCACGGTGAGGAGCTCAAGGCCAACGCCCCACCATTGATTTAGCGTTTTATGTATCGGAAATTAAAAATAGATGCCTATGGTTCTTGTGCTAGATAGGCACAATGTAAATGAGACATCATGTAAATACGAATTTTAATGAAAAATACCCACAACTAGCTATGCAATGCGACAAAGAGATGGGGGCATGATTCTACAAGGAATAGGGAGGGAAATTTATTCAAACCTTGAGCCAATGGTGTTAATCCATGTGTCAATGAGAAAACCCATAAACCACCAACTACCCATTTTGGGTTAGGGACCCAATCATTTAATTCTTCCAAGAACTTGGTTGAGGTAGTTAATGCCTTGGGAATGAAGAGGTATGGCAGCCAATTTCGTGTATGGGCAAGCCATCAACCTGGAAAATCGTGTTTTGTCTCCTTGGGCAAGAAAACACCCACGAAATGGTGCCCAAAGCCATTCTAAACCCACAGTCTTTCCTCTCTCATGCAGTCTGAACTACTGGGTCTTTTCTCATCACGTTTTTACCATTTTTCCTACATTTTCCGTGGCTGGGAGCTCGTTTTTGTGTTACGCAATGGTTGGGAGAAGAGGACCATGATTTGGGACTGTTATGGAGGCCGTTTTTGCCCCAGAATGTCCATGGACGTTTTTCTAAAAACGGATTTGGCTTCCCAGGGATATTCCCCATCTTCCAGTTTCATTTTTAGGTTTTCCACGTTTTTCTGAAGCTAATGAAAACCCCATCTTTGGGCATCTCACTGTAAAAATGTTTCTTCATGCCCAACACTTATACTTTTGTTGTTATGTGCATACCTGTTTTGATTTGAATCTGTGATCAAGAGACTTGGACTGGTAGTGGATAGAATTGGCTTGATAAACCTAGTGGAGGGAGTAACCTCTCAAGAAGATCAATAGGGCTTTGGCTACTTTTCTATGCACACCTTGAGAGCACTAGAAAGGAAGGTATGGCTTGAGGGACTGTGTGGAAGTGAAGAGAATACTTCCTTGTGTTGGGTGTGTAGGCATTGTGAGTGCCAAGCTGAATAGATCTGGGAGAGGTATCCTTAGCTCTGTGGTTGAGCTCATTAGCTTAGCAATTCTTCCTTTCCATTTCCTAGCAGACTGATAAACCCAATTGTAGATTGGCTTGGCTCATCTTGGTGTATGCTTGGCTATGTGTGAGTTTGTTGTTCCCTGGTTCCTTGTAGTAATCATGCCCAGCTCAGGGGTGGTAGTTTTATCAAGAGGTTGATAAGCACAACTGGCCTATGGTTGGGTGGAACGTTGCAGATGCATAGCTAGTTGCTTGGGACTAGTCTGTTAAGATAAGTATTCTCTTGTGTTAACTTTGCAATTATTATTTGATGAATATATTGAATGTATGATGGATGTGTTATTGAATTTACTTCCGTTGTGTTTTCTTATAATTATACATTTCCATATGAATTTTTATACTGTGTGAATGCTTAGTTAAAGGTTTATGGGGCTAACTGCCCAGTTCTAGCATCACGTCCTCTCTATCATGCTGGTATGATAGGAGGGGATGTTACACACTGCGATGGATTGGAACAGAGGTAAGTTCAATTCCAACTTATGATGGTTTAACTAACATTTATACATTTTTGCAAGAGTATACTATGTCAATTTCAGATGAACATCGCATACCAGCATTGGATATAGCACTGCACGCTACACCTCCCAGATGGTAGGCTGGGGAGAAGCAGACTTTGACCACATGGGATCAGTGCAAACATATGATGCAAATCAAATTCATAGAGAAAGATCCTATGACCATGGTAAAGTACAATGGACAAATAGATCCTAGGGATCACATACAAACTTGTTCACAAGCATGGTTAAAAAGACCACAGACATAATGGGTTCATCTGTTTGTGGACACATTGGAGCAGATTCCAAAGAATTGGTACACAGAAGCAGAGCTTCGTAGAGAAACTGCAGATTGGTCTATTTTAACTGCGATTTTCCAGAGAACCTTTAGCTTTGAAGATCATTGTATAAGCATAAATGACGCTCTGCAGGTTATCAAAGAAATGATATTTAGAGAAGAATTCCCAAGTATAAACAAGGCATTAGAGGCAATCAAAGACAGGATATTTGAAGATGTAAAAGTACCTATCAACCTGCATCCAAAATGGGAAAAAACAACAGAACATGCCCTTCATTGTTATAACCGTGCTAAAAATGAAGAATATCCAGAGGAAAGTGATGAGGAGGATCCGCATAATGTTAATATACCAAAATCAGAAGGAGCGCGCGATGTAGAGGGACCTCCACTAGAAATTTCATATATGAGCGGACCTAGTAAGACAAGAAAAGTTAACATTGGCACAAGTGAAGAGCTGAAGTTTGCATTCATTGGAGATTACTGGGATGATAAGACGGTCGTGCAGATTGCATACCTTCTATATGAGTATCAGGATTTATTTCCAACAAAGTTTTTCGAAATGAAAGGCATTTTGGGCGACTTAGGGGTTATGAAAATACCTCTCAAGCCAGGTGTGAAGATCGTAAAGCAAAGGCCTTACAGATTGAATCCCATATATAAAGAAAGAGTGAAGGCAAAGATTGATAAGATGCTTGATGTAGAGATCATTGACCCGGTTGAAGAATCTGAGTGGATAATCCCTATGGTTATCCAGGACAAGAAGACTAAGGAGAAATAATAATCTGTGTATATTTGAGGAAGATGAATGATGCTTCATTGCATGACCCATTTCCTACTCCGTTTACACATGAAGTATTGGACAATGTTGGAGGAAATGAGGCCTACTCATTCACTGATGGATTTTCTGTATACCATCAGATCAGGATTGATGAGGCAAAGAGACATAAGACCACTTTTTCTACTGAATGTGGATCATATCAATATATAGTGATTCCATTTGGGTTGAAGAATGCACCTGCCATATTTGCTAGAGTTGTTGTGGCTACATTCAAGGACTTTATCCATAAATTCTTAGAATTCTATTTTGATGATTGGACTATCTTTGGTTTATTGAAGAACCACTATGAGAATCTGAGAATGATGTTAGCTAAATGTAGACAACATCAGATTTCCTTGAATTTGAAGAATTGTATCTTTTCTGTGCATTATGGAATTCTGTTGGGACACATTGTTTGTAAACAAGGTTTGATGGTTGATCCTGCGAAGATTACAATTATTGTGAACCTGCCAGCACCGAATTCAATGATTCAACTTTGCACCATGTTGGGACATACGGGATACTATAGAAAATTTATTAAGGGTTATGCGCAAATAAACGCGCTAATGGAGAAGTTGTTGAAGAAAGAAGTGCAGTTCATCTGGAACGCATAATGTGAGCAAGGCCTAGCCACACTAAAGGAGAAAATGGTAACTGCACCAATCCTTGTGTTTCCATATTGGAATAAACCTTTTCATGTACATGTTGATGCTTCATCTATAGCATTGGGAATTGTGCTAGCAAAGCCAAGGGAGGCCGGGATTGACCATCCCATTGCATTCTTGAGCAGGAATCTCTCATCAAATGAAAAGAACTATATGAACACAGAAATAGAATGTCTAGCTATGGTGTACGCATTGCAGAAATTCAGACACTATTTGTTTGGTGCACACTTCTCAATGTTTACTGACCATTCTGTTTTAAAGTTCATGGTCTATAAACCAGTGTTAGGGGGGAAAATATGCAGATGGTTACTACTCTTCCAAGAGTATGATTTTGAAATTTTGGTTAAGACGGGAAGATTGAACTTAGGACCTGACCATCTCTCAAGGATTGAGTCAAGCAAAGAATCCACAAACCTCGAGGACAATCTGCCTGATGCACAGTTATTTTCCATATAGGTCATCGATGATTATTACAAGGACATTGTAGACTTTTTAACTACAGGATTGGAACCTACATACTTAACTATGCGGTAGAAGAAGCAGCTGGTAGTCAGAGAAGTGGACTTCACTATCATAGCAGGAGAACTATACAAGCTGGGACCAGATGAAGTGTTGTGAAGATGTGTGTTGGAGCATGCAAAGCCATTCATACTGGCTGATGCACATTCAAGTGCATCTGGAGATCACTACACAAGAAGAGCTACTACATAGAAAATATGGAGAGTAGGGCTATGGTGGCTTACAATTCATAAAGATTCAAAGGAACATTTCCAGAGTTATGATGTCTGTTAGAGGACAGGAAAGCCATCACAAAGGGATGAAATGCCATTAAAACCACAGTTGACACTACAAGAATTTGACAAATGGGCTATTTTCGTGGGACCTAATAACCCACCAGGAAAGAGGACTGGTGCAAGATACATTATCACCGCGACTGATTATCTCACCAGATGGGAAGAGGCTAAACCAGTGAAGGACTGTAGCACAACTATTATCGCGTAGTTCATCTTTGAGAACATCCTTACCATATTTGGATGCCTGAAGATTTTAATGAGTGATCAAGGGAATCACTTTTTGAACAGAACTATTGAATCCCTTACTGAAGAGTTCCACATTTATCATCAGAGGAGTACACCATACCATCCTCGGTCTAATGGAACCGTTGAAGCTTTCAACGAGGTATTGGAGAATGCACTGACAAAGGTATGCAATGTAAATAGGGATGATTGGGATCTGCGCATTCCAGCTGTGTTATGGGGATATAGGACCACTTGCAAGAAATTGACAGGCCATACACCTTTCAGATTGTCCTATGGACAAGAAGTTGTGATTTCGATGGAGTATATTGTACCAATCTTAAGGATTATTGCATTCACATTCATGGAGGATGAACAAACAATAAAAGAAAGGCTTCTACACTTGGTTGGATTGCAGGAAGATCGCTTCATTGCAGGATTTCACCAACAAGTCCAAAAAGACAGAGAAAAAGCATGGCATGATCGCCACATCAAGAACAAGTCCTTTTAGGTAGGTGACCTAGTCCTCCTGTATGATAGCAAGTTCATGAAATTTCCTGGCAAATTTAAAATGCATTGGCTTGGCCCATATACTATTATGCATGTTACTAATGGTGGCACAGTTCAGTTAGCCACGTTAGCCGGAGATAAATTACTAGGTTTGGTGAATGGAAGTAGACTAAGACCCTACAGGGATAGTCCTACTTCGCAGAACACTCAATGATCAGAAGATAAGGGAATTTCTAAGTGTCAAGTACAGTTGAAATTGGGCACTAGAAATTCAAAAGAGTATGTACAAAGTTTTGGTCCGATATGCGAATTTTTATAAGAAGAATACATCGACCACGTAGCACTAGTTGAGAAGTGAATCTACGCATGAAAAAAAAAACAAAAAACAAAACAAAGAAAATGAAAAGAAAACGAACCGCGCAGTACGAAGCTCAAAATGTAGCTGTGTAAATCAAATAGAACAACAAAGAGGCAAAGTTTAGAAGAAAGAAACAGGACATAGTGAAGTAACCGTGCCGAGATAGTGACAACCTGCCATGCACTTCGACGTAGCACTCCTAGAAACTAGTCGTTAAAATGTCGGTTGAAAAACTAGCCGTTATACAATGATTTTGTCAATGATCGCTTGAACATTTAACGCAAAAATAGTCATTCTGAAGGAGTTAATGAAGGAAAGGACCCGAATCCTCAGGGGATTTGGCCAATAGACATACCATTTAATTCATTTCTAGCCATTGATGGATGCTGCGAATCTCAACTACGCCTATAAATACCGCTATGTCTAGACTCGCGGGCATTACCGAAACTATGAATTTTTTTTTCTGCACACCATAGTTCAAGCTGTTATAGTGAATGCTAAGTAATTTCTTGAGTTTGCAGAGAACAGTCTAGTGAATGTCTGACAATTCCACCATTGAGAAAGAGATCACAATGGAGAAGGTTGTGAGGGTGTTTAAGGAAACTGGGCTTGAAGGGTTGATGAGAATAAGGACAAGGTTCACGTTGTTCATCATGACATTCTACACAAATGCAGAGAAAGGGTAAGGAACTTGTAGTTGAGAAAGTTAAGGTGAAAGTAATGGGATCCAAGCTACCAGAAGTTCCACCAGGGGATAAGGAGCTACCATTAACCTTGATTCCAGAGTATATCTCTCCGCACACATCATATGCACCGACGGTAAATCTCTCCAGAAACGCGAAGTATGAGATACCTCTTATGCCCATATCCAAACATGTAAAACCAGAACCAAATCTGTTGGGTAAAATCGCAGACTGTAAGTTCGAAGATTACGACTTACTTCAAATGCTGAAGGACCCAGATGAGCTGAAATACCCACAATTTCAGCCAAATAGATATATGTGCTGGAAGACGGACGTCAAGAACAACCCGTTGTTGGTTGCGCAAAGCTGGTTGTCTGAAGTTTTTGAATCAAGGTTCTTGAACCTATTGAGGCTTCCACACTTCGACCGGAGCCTAGAACTTAACGTGGTGGTGCACACACTCATATCGTGCACACAACAGGGATACCTATGGATGGACAAGAACGTCGACCTCAACATCGACCTGATCCATCGGATCACAGGGTTAAGCAAGTGAGGCGAGGACCCTAAAAATTTCTTTGTCGACAAGTCTAGGGATAAGGAAGTCGTCGCGCAGATGAAGCAGGAAAATCAAATTTCAAAATGGAAAAGAGGATTCATCACGGACGATATAAACAATGATGCTATGTGGTTTGTAGTACAACTCCTAGCAGGGAAAATATTGAGGAAGGCCATACGTACAGAAGTACCAGCTGGCGCAGTGCTACTTGGGGCGAATGCAGCACAGGGCGGAATATTTAACTGGTGCCATTATTTACTAAACGAGTTTCTGGAAGATGTCCGCGAAACTCAGGTCAATGGCATCACGTTCCATTATAGTTGGTCGATGGTACTGATTGGCTTTGTACGCTGGAAGGATCCAAGGCATTATGTTGGCCTCACCTCTCCCAGCAATGACTGTTGAGGACCGAGGTATACAAACCTGTTGGGAAATTTGATGCCAGATCGATAGCACGCGTCCAATGAATTTTTTGACACATATTACGAGCAGCTATGCGATGTCATTGTTCGCACACCACGCATCTCCAAAGATATAACAACTAAGTATATTCGCACTTTAAATTTTTATGTTGACATGCATTCCTTTTACATTTCAGCGAAGGCGCAGAAAAAGAACCCAGAATGGTTCCAAGGGAGTTATCACATGGTTGAAGCGGATATCGGCCTCATTATGAAGGAATGGTTGGATGAATGGAAGGTTGAAGGACCTATGATAATTGACAATGAATCCGAAGAGAGTAACCCAATTCCAATAGCATTTGTCGAAGAGTCACCATTAGGAAAAAGGAAGGATCATGGAAGCTCAGTACTAGAGAAAGTCGACAAAAGGAAGTAGAAAGTTTCAAAGGGCCAGTCGAACGCAAAGCTACATGATGACGATTATGAGATGATCACATCCATGGTCACCGCACATCTAGAAGATGTGTTGAACCTCAAAGACAGTAAGGACAAGGAAATTCAATAAAGTTTGAAACAAAATCTCACCACGCTGCAATGCATAACAACAAAGTTTGAGCAGGTCCAACGTGACTTGGCTGTGCCGAGAGAATGAAAGTCGGAAGGAAGGTCAGGGGACACATCGCAGCCAAAGAAAACACCCTTAGCCCTGACCTTGGCACCAAAACCACTCATCGTCAAAATTGACCCGCTAAGTGTAATGGTACCACGCGATCAGTTAGCATCGAGCACGCAGAGCATAGAGCATGTGGAGATTGATATCGCAATGCTACCCCTCGAAGGCCTACATAATTTGCACCTGCAGGTTGTGGAGGAAATACATGACCGAGATATGGTCATTTTGAATCGACACCAAGAATTACATGAAAATTATAAACAATTGCAGGAAGCAAGTTTAAAGAGATCTAAGGCACTTGAAAGCGAACAGGACCAACAAATAAGAATAGAGCAGACTGTCACTTTAGTCTGCATGGAAATACCAGAATGCGACGATCAGCCAGAGCTCACAGATACTATAAAGAAGATCGACTCAATAGTCAGCAATCTTAAATTTGAAATGGCAGACATGGAGATAGACTACAAGGCGAATATTTCCACCTTGGAAGGAGAGAATCAACCGAAGACACCACTAGATCAGCCAAAGCTCAGAGCAGCCAAAGCGAAAGCATCCCAGCGAGCATATCGAGCGAAATAGAGAAGTGTCAAAACTTCTTGTACGAAGCTACGAGAGTCTTTAATATGCTACAAGAGGACCCTGAGCTACTACAGGTCCAAACCAGTTTGTGGAAAAAGCAAGCAATGTCAGATGCTCTGAACACGGAGATGAAGACCTTGCTACCAAAAGACAGACTCCGCAGATTTCCAGAAGTCAAAGAATTAAAAATACAACTTGTAGTGTTAACAGAACAGGAGGCTGAAGGAGAAGACAAGTCATATCCCCTACAAGAGGAATCCCATGAACTAACGCAGTAGATAGAAGGAAAATTGCAGGAACTCCATAATGCGTAGGCATCAGTACAAGAGAAAACTCAGGATGACTTAACACCGGATGTGTTGGAAACCATCAAAGCAATTGGAGAGGATGCCAAGGATACAGTTGCTAAGATGAGCGCAACGTATCAAGAACTCGTTGCTAAGATAGCTCCGCAAGAGGAAGAGCGGCTCATGGAACTAGAAGTGGAAAGTGGCTCGAGGACGGGCCACATGTAAATGTTAGGGGCCCGTTGGGCCATGCCCAAGTAAGGAATTTTTGTACAAGAAAATTTTGCAGTTGTGAAGTTTTAGCGCAGCTCGGATGAAGGAATTTTTGGCAAGACAGTTTTGGAGAGCTGCGAAGTTGAGCGCAGCACAGTATCGGTAGGGTAAGAACTGCGTGGCTAAGTGCCAACTCTGCGAAGTTGTAGCACCGCGCAGTGCCAGCATAGAACATATTTTGGGTAAAGAATGCATGGAAAGGTCGAGTTGCAGAAGCGACCTATTTGGGAAAGAAACTCCAGGATTCCCAGAAATGGGTATGGAGCAGCGTGAAGGAGGATGAAAGCGACCAGTCAAGAGAGTGGTGGAAGACAATTGGAAGCTAAGCCACGAAGCCGACAGTGACAGGAAGGCCAGAAGGGCTAAAAGCGACATGCCACGATGCAATATAACCGTTTTGTAAATACTGCGGATGTCAAAAGGGCGTGCGAGCTGCGAGTGGTCCAGGAGAACGACCAAAAACGTGTGGAGCAGCTGTCGATTGCGACAGGCCGAGCCAGCGGGTAACCGCACCATTTTTTAACCTAAGGGTTTTTGGCCTATGCGTTGTAATAGACGTGACCTATGAGAAAGATCTCTATAAAAAGAGAATTTTTGTAAGGGAAAGGGTTAATCTTCATTGGAATCTCTAGTCATGAATAGTTTATTATTCTTGAAGAGAAGATTGAAAAGGCTCTGCAGCTCTGTGTGTAGTGATGCACTGAGAGATAAGAGAGTCTACAACTGAGTGCACAGATTGGAACTGTTGTACCCTTCCCATAATTAATATAACAACGGTTCATGTGGACGTAGCTCCCATCCTGGCAGTGAACCACGTTAAATTCTGTGTTATGTGATTGATTATGCATCTATATCTATGTATTTGCTTATGTGAATGGTTAAGATCTTGTTTATGAAAGTATGTGTTATTGCTTTTATATGTATTCTCCATAATGATAGAATATGGGAAGAATATGTTAAGTAACAACATGTGTGAATGAATGTCGAATGCACGAGTATTTCTAAGTCCGATGAATGCATGAGTTAACCGGATAAACACTTAGCTAGTGAAGTCTTTATAGTGCAATTCCCTGTGTTAGAAAAACAGGATCGTAGAGCAATAACAATAAACAGAAATGCAAATATAATCACACACACATTACAAGAGAGACACAGATATATCGTGGTTCACCCCAACTTGGGCTACATCCACACTAAATTTTCCAGTCCTTATTATTATTACCATCTAGCAAGGTGAAGGGATACAAGCTGCAACATAGCCGTTGCACTTCCTATTCACTGTCTCACAGTCTCTCTCCTGATCTTAGAGATATTTACAATGCATAAAACCTAATACATCTTACCCTAGCCGTATTACAATGTCTTTATTTTTATAAGGGAGATACAATGGGAAAATACCACGGGTTACCCAAAACCATGGGCTCGTAAAACAACCCCAAAAAATTTTCTTTGGGGGCTTCGCCCCCGAACCCCCAAGCCAAGGGGAATGGTCCCCCCTGGAACCCCGTGGGGGGGCGATGCCACCCCACACCCCCCACTGGGGTGATTGTATAGTCCACCTACATATCATATAAAACTGGGGTACAAACACGACTAAATAATAATATCTTTGAATCTGGAGATGAGGCTCCACAACCAACAATCTCCCACTTGGAGACTGATCACATCAACTCCACCGCTGCTTCACTTACTGGACTTGGACTTGGAAAAATTTTCCTCTTCACCTTCATGATAGAAGGCCAACTGAAACCGAGCAGGAACTCAGTTTCCCTCTGGTCACTACCTTTCTGAACATGTCTGTAGGATTTTGGCTAGTATGTATCTTTTCCAGCTTCAATAGTTCATCTTCCAGAACAGAGCGTATGAAATGGTACTTGATCTGTATATGTTAGTCCTGGAATGGAATGCTGAGTTCTTTGCAAGATGAATGGCACTCTGGCTGTCACTATACAACCTTCTATCCTTCTGCTTCTTACCTAATTCCTCCATAAACCTCTACAACCAAATCATCTCTTTACTAGCCTCTGTAACAGCAACATACTCTGCTTCCATTGTTGAAAGTGAAACAACCTTCTGCAGTCTCGAAATCCAACTTACTTTTGTTCCACCTACATTAAACACATACCCTGTGGTGCTCCTCCTGCTATCCTTACCACTTGCCGTATCTGCATCAGCATATCCCTGTAGAACAGTGTCTGAACCTCCAAAACATAATTCCTAAGTGGTGGTACCTCTCAAATACCTAAGAATCCACTGTACTGCCCTCCAATGTTCTTTACCTGGATTGTTCATATATCTGCTCATAACTCCCACTGCATGTGCAATATCTGGTCTTGTGCACACCATGGCATACATCAAGCTGCCAAATGTTGATTGATAGGGAATCTTGGACATGTAATCTATCTCCTCCTATGTCTTGGGACACATTTCCTTACTTAGACTTAAATGGATGGCCAAAGGTGTACTAACTGGTTTTGCATTCTGCATTCTAAACCTCTCCAACACCTTTTGTATGTACTCACTCTCAGACAATGTCAATTTGCAATTTTTCCTATCTCTTGTTATTCTTATACCAAGGATTTGCTTTGCAACACCCAAATCCTTCATCGCAAATGAATTAGCTAGCTTCCTTTTGAGTACATTTATATCCTGCATGTTAGACACTGCAACAAGCATGTCATCCACATACAATAACAAGATAATATATCTTTCATTGTCTAGCTTCTTGAAATAAACACAGTGGTCAGAATGACATCTACTATAACCTTGTTATGTCATAAACTTGTCAAATTTTAAATACCATTGCCTTGGAGCTTGCTTTAAGCCATACAAACTCTTTTTCAACCTGCATACCAAGTTCTCCTTACCTTTGACCTCATACCCTTGTGGCTGCTACATATATATCTCTTCCTCCAAATCCCCATGGAGAAAGGTTGCTTTTACATCTAACTGTTCAAGATGCAAATCTTCTACCGCCACTAGATTTAAGATAGTCCTAATTGAATTCATCTTAACAACAGGAGAAAATATTTCATCAAACTCAATACCTTTCTTCTGTGCAAACCCCTTTACAACAATTCTGGCCTTGTACCGCTTCCTACCTCCTTCTTCTTCCTTCAACCTATAAATCCATTTGTTCTGCAATGCTCTTTTACCAGTGGGCAACTGAACCAGATCCCAAGTCTTGTTTCCTACCAATGAGTCCATCTCCTCATTCATGCCTTGCTCCCACTTCTTTATAGTTTCCACCTGCATTGCTTCTTCATAACATTCTGGTTCACCAGCATCAGTCATCAACAAATAATACATTGAAGGAGAGTATCGTTTAGGGAGTTTAATTAACCTGGTATATCTTCTTGTTGTTGTAGGAGTTTTAGGTACTTGTTGTTGTTCTTGATTTTTCGGCACCTTTGGAACTTCATTTTCTTTAATTTCATCAAGTACTATGCACTCTGTGGTTTCCTTTTCCTGTTTCTTTTCCTGCAACTGATCTTTATACATGACCTTTTCATTGAATATTACATCTCTACTCCTGATGATTTTTTTATTTTCATAATCCCATAAACGATAACCAAATTCATCAACCCCATATCCAATAAAGGTACCTTTCTTGGATTTAGCTTCAAGATTTGTTCTATTTTCTTTATCAATATGGACAAATGCTTCACAACCAAACATTCTCAGAAATGAGTAGTTTACCTTTTTATCTGTCCATGCCTCCTCTGGAATACCACCATCCAAAGCACTTGAAGGTCCTCTGTTTATTAAATAAACAACAGTATTTATAGCATCCGCCCAAAACTATAAGGGAAACCCTGCATGCAGTATCATACACCTTGCACACACCATGATCATTCTGTTCATCCTTTCTGACACACCATTTTCTTGTGGTGTTCCTGGGACTGTCTTCTCTCTATGAATCCCATGGCAAGAACAGTAACTATCAAACTCCTTGCCGCAGTACTCACCTCCATTATCAGATCTGAGACACTTCAACCTTTTTCCTGTCTCATTCTCAACCAAAGCTTTCCACTTCTTAAAAGTAGCAAACACATTAGATTTTTGTCTAATGCAATAAACCCAAGTTTTCCTAGTTGCATCATCAATAAATGTAACATAATAATGAGAGCCACCAAGAGATTGTACCTGATCCAGTCCCCATACATCTATATGCACTAGCTCTAACTTTTCATTCTTCTTCTGTTTCCCAACCCTGAGAAATCTGACTCTCTTTTGTTTTCCATAAACACAGTTTTCACAGAATTCCAAACTTACCTGCTTCAAATCTGGCAGCAACTTCCTTGAGTGGAGAATCTGCATCCCCTTCTCACTCATGTGGCCAAGCCTATGATGCCACAATGTTGTATATGTTCCTGTGGAAGCTAAAGAGATAGAATGGTCAGTATTATGAGGACATAAATACAATGTACCTATCCTGTCTCCTCTCGCTATCACCATTTATCCTTTAGTGATCTACCACCACTTTTCTCCAAATGTAGATAGACAGCCACCATCTCCCAACTTCCCTGTTGAGATCAGATTTCTTTTCATAGCAGGAATATGCCTAACATCTTTCAACAGCCAGTCAGTTCCATTCTTAATTTTTATCCATACCTTACCCATTACAACAATTTTACATGGCTCATCATCACCCAATAAAACATGTCCAAAATCGCTAGGAACATACTCATGAAAGTATTTCCTATGGGGTGTAGCATGACATGAAGCTCCTGAATCTACTACCCAATAATCACTAGTATTATCTAATGCAAGAATCAAAGCATCTTGTCACACATCACCTGATACATTTGCTTCCTGGGTAGTTTCCCTCTGCGCATCTCCTTTCTTCTTTAAAGATCTGCAGTCTTTCTTCAGATGTCCTTTCTTTCCACAGTTCCAGCACTCTATTTTTTTCATTCTGGACTTGGATCTACCCACTTTAGACTTGCCACGATTACCTTGGCTCTTTCCTCTCTCCTTTTGTCTTCCCCTGCAAGCCATGGTCAACACATTACCTGATGTCTTATCTGTGCTTTTTCTTCGCATTTCCTCGCTAAGAATAACACCAATAACATCATCAAATTTCAAGGTGTTTGAACCAAAGACAGAGTTATTTATAGCCATGACCAATCTATTCCATCTTTCTGGCAATGAACACAAGATTAGAAGAGCTCTAACCTCATCATCAAAGTTCACACTTACAGAACTTAGCTGATTTGTAACCGTATTAAACTCATTTAAATGATCAATAACAGATCCACCTTCAGACATCTTCATATTAAATAAACGGTTCATTAGAAACACCTTGTTGGAGGCCGAGGGTTTTTCATACAGCTTACCCAATGTGCTCATCAAACCCTCCATTGTCATTTCTTTTGAGATATTCAAAGCCACCGACGAAGCTAGGCTCAGACGTATTGTTCCCAGAGCCTTTTTGTCAACAACCTCCCATTCTTCATCCTTCATGGCCTCCGGCTACTTTGCTCTTCCTCCCAGTGGTAGGAATAGATCTTTCTGGTACAGATAGTCCTCCATTTGCATCTTCCATAACTAGAAGATTTGGCCGTTAAAATTCTTGACCTTAATCTTTCCTTCTTCCGCCATTGCTCCCACTCAAACCAGAAACCCTAGCTTCCTGCGGGTTTACTTGCCAAATAGAACTTTGGCTCTGATACCAATTGTTAGAAAAACAGGATCGCAGAGCAATAACAATAAACATAAATGCAAATATAATCACACACACATTACAAGAGAGACACAGATATATCGTGGTTCACCCCAACTTGGGCTACGTCCACACTGAATTTTTCAATCCTTATTATTATTACCATCCAACAAGGTGAAGGGATACAACCTGCAGACAGCCGTTGCACTTCCTCTTCACTGTCTCATAGTCTATTTCCTAATCTTAGATATATTTACAATGCATAAAACCTAATACATCTTACCCTAGCCATATTACAATGTCTTTCTTTTTATAAGGGAGATACAATGGGAAAATACCACGGGTTACCCAAAACCATGGGCCTGTAAAACAACCTAAAAAAAATTCCTTTGGGGGCTTCGCCCCCAAACCCCCTTTCTTACGAGCACTGCCCCTAAACCACTAGCCCATGCAACCCCATGGCGGGACGATTCCATCACACACCCCCACGCTGGGGTGAGTGTACAGTCCACCTACATATCATATAAAACTGGGGTACAAACACGGCTAAATAATAATATCTCTAAATCTGGGAGATCAGGCTCCACAACCAACACCTTGAGCGCAGCACCAAAAGTGCACAGTTATAGTGTTGTGTTATAGTGTATAAGTTAGCGAGGTTCACAATCCATTATGTTGTTGAATGAATAACTTACACTAGGTAAATTCCATTAAAGTTGTTAAGTACTGAAGAGGAAGCACAATCTTTAGTTGTGCTATCCCATTACCAAAGAGCCTTTCCGAGCCACGCAGTCCCTTGGATGCCCTACCATATAAGTATTATCACCATGAAGTAGGATAAATTCATGTTGTTCGCCATTATATTGAGCACACATCACCTGGTTGTGGAAACCTAATTTCGCAACCTCCCCATAACTTCGCCTCGGGTGAGACCTCAGTCTGTTCACAGACTATTGCCGAAAGGGCTAATTAAAACGGGTTTTGTTGGTTCCTCGAACCACGCAGAACTTGGGTCTCCCTCATTGAACCTAAAGATCGTATAAACATCCAACAACACTATGTTGAAAACATCTACGACATTCCATCCACAAACATATGGGAAAATATAAGCAGTCAATAGGACTTTGGTGCAACTTTTGAGGGGTTACAATTAGAATAATTTGAAGACTTGGGATGGAAATATGATCTACATCCAACACTCTTATAATAGAGCACTCCACAGTTGCATTGGAAAGTCCCCTTTTGAAACTTGTTTTGGGTATCTTATATCCTCACCTATAGATGTTGTTTATAGAAATCAAGGGGCAATGGGGGAATACATCATAGGTGAATACTTAAGAGACAAAAAAATTATTTATAGTATTAGGAGAATCCATTTTCAAGTACATGAGACATTGAAGAGGTCACAAGAAAAGTACTAAGCAAGACATGACAAATACATGGTTGAGAGAACATTCAAGGTGGGAGACAGAGTTCATTGCACTTGAATAAGGAAAGACTGCAAGGTCCTGGTAATAATATCAAGGCATTAAGGTATGGTCCTTTTGAATTATTGGAGAATATAGGATATAATTCCTACAGACTCAACCTACCCCAACATATGCGCATTTAATCAGTAGTGAATGTGGAAAATCTCAAACTCTATGAACATTCCATGTTGGACTAGGAGCCTGAGTGATTCTTACCTTGTGTAGAAGAATTAGCACCGAAGGATCAAGCATAGTTAGCAGAAGACATTGTTTTGCAAAAGAAGTCTGGAAAAACTAGGTGAAAAGAGTATGACCTCTGGAAGGCGAGGTTGAAAGTAAAACTCATAGGCAAGGCTAAATGGTACTTCAAGGAGAAGGTAGATGTTCTACCTCAAATTCTCACTTTGAATGCCATTTCATGTCTTCTTGTCATATCACCATGCGGAACCTAATGGAACTACCTCCTAACAAGTGTTGAGGCTTATTTCTACCTTCTTGGTCCTCTCCTTGGCTTTCCTTGGAGACAAATCCAACTCATCACAACTGAATGCCACCTGACTGCGTCAAATTCCATCTCATTGACCCCACTTTACCATTATTTTTGCGCCCTACTAGTGGTGCAAGGCGTGAAAATTTAGCATTTTCGCACCCTGCATGCTTGCAAGGGCACGAAAATCACAACATTTTCATGCCTTGTTCAGTGCATGGGGAGTGAAAATTCCTTAACATATCCTTGGCTTGGATTTTGGATCTTAGCTTCGAGGATATTTTCTTGGGATTGGGATTCCTCTCGAATCCTAACTCATCCTCCCTCTTTGGTCTGGTTCAACCCCTTGATCCACCATTTACTCACCTAGATCCACCTTCCTCTCTTAGTAGTTGGCCTCCCAAATCCTATAATAACGATTCCATCCAAGGAGTTAATGAAGGAAAGTACCCGAATCGTCAGGGGATTTGGCCAACAAACATACCATTTAATTCATTTCTAGCTGTTGATGGGTGCGGTGAAGCTCAACTGCACCTATAAATACCGCTATGTCTGGACTCGCGGGCATTACCGAAACTATGAAATTTTTTTTTTCGCACACCATAGTTCAAGCTGTTACAGTGAATGCTAAGTAATTTCGTGAGTTTGCAGAGAACAGTCCAGTGAATGTCTGATGATTCCACCCTTGAGCAAGAGTTCACAGTAGAGCAGGTTGTGAGGGTATTTAAGGAAACCGTCCTTGAAGGGTTGATGAGAAATCCTGCTAAGAAGGTTGTTACAGAACAAGAACAAGTTTCACGCCATTCATCATGACATTCTACACAAATGCAAAGCAAGGGTAAGGAACCTGTAGTTGAGAAAGTTAAGGCAAAAGTAATGGGCTCCAAGCTACCAGAAGTTCCACCAGGGGATAAGGAGCTGCCATTAAGCTTGATGCCAGAGTATATCTCTCCGCGCACATCATATGCACTGGAGGTAAAGCTCTCCAGAAACGCGAAGTATGAGATACCACTTATGCCCATATCCAAACATGTAAAACCAGAACCAAATCTATTGGGTAAACTCGCAGACTGTAAGTTTGAATATTATGACTTACTTAAAATGCAGAAGGACCCAAATGAGCCGAAATACCCACAATTTCAGCCATATAGATATATGTGCTGGAAGACGAACATCAAGAACAACCCGTTGTTAGTTGCGCAGAGCTAGTTTTCTGAAGTTGTCGAATCAGGGTTCCTAAACCTATTGAGGCTTCCACACTTTGACCGGAGCCTAGAACTTAACATGGTGGTGCACACACTCATATCATGCACAGACCAGGGATACCTATGGATGGACAGGAACGTTGACCTCAACATCAACCTAATCCATCGGATCACAGGAGTAAGCAAGTGAGGCGAGGAACCTAAAAATTTGTTTGTCGTCAAGTCTAGTGATAAGGAAGTTGCCGCATAGATGAAGCAGGCACATCAAATTTCAAAATGAAAAAGAGGATTTGTCATGGACGATATGAACAATGATGCTATGCGGTTTGTAGTACAACTGCTAACAGGGAAAATATTGTGGAAGACGAGACCTACAGAAGTACCAGCCGACACAGTGCTCCTTGGGGCGAAGGCAACGCAAGGAATAATATTTAACTGGTGCCAGTATTTACTAAATGAGTTTCTGAAAGATGTCCGTGAAACTCAGTTTAATGGCGCCGTGTTCCATTATAGTTGGTTGATGGTACTGATTGGCTTTGTAGGCTAGAAGGACCCAAGGAATTATGTTGGCCTCACCTCTCCCAACAATGACTATTGAGGACCCTGGTATGCAAACCTGTGGGTAAATTTGATGCGAGAAAGACAGCGCGCATCCAATGAAGTTTTTGACACATATTACGAGCAGTTGTGCGATGTCATTGTTCGCACACCATGCATATCCAAAGATATAACAACTAAGTATATTCTCACTGTAAATTTTTATGCTAACATGCATTCCTTTTACATTTTAGCGAAGGCGCAGAGAAAGAACCCAGAATGGTTCCAAGGGAACTATCACATGGATGAAGGGGATATCGACCTCATTATGAAGGAATGGCTAGATGAATGGAAGGTAAAAGGGCCTATGATCATTGACAATGACTCTGAAGAGAGTAACCCAATTCCAATAGAAATTGTCGAAGAGTCACCATCAGGAAAAAGGAAGGATCATGGAAGCTCAGTACTAGAGAAAGTCCATAAAAAGAAGCAGAAAGCTTCAAAGGGCCAGTCGGACGCGAAGCTGCATGATGACGATTATGAGATGATTGCATCCATGGTCACCGTGCATCTAGAAGATGTGTTGAACCTCAAAGACAGTAAGGATGAGGAAATTCAAGCAATTTTGCAACAAAATATCACCACGCTACAAGGCATAACAACAAAGTTTGAGCAGGTCCAACGCGACTTGGTTGTGCCATGAGAATCAAAGTCAGAAGGAAGGTCAGGGGACACATCGCATGAGCCAAAGAAAACATCCTTAGCCCTGACCTTGGCACCAAAACCACTCATCGTCAAAATTGACCCGCTAAGAATAATGGTACCACGCGATCAGTTACCATTGAGCACGCAGAGCATAGAGCATGTGGAGATTGATATTGCGATGCTACCCCTCGAAGGCCTACATAATATGCACCTGTAGGTTGTGGAGGAAATACATGACCGAGATATGGTCATTTTGAACTGACACCATGAATTACATGAAAATTATAAATAGTTTTAGGAAGCAAGTTTAAAGAGAGCTAAGGCACTTGAAAGTGAACAGGACCACCGAAGAAGAATAGAGTAGACTGTCGCTTAAGTCTGCTCGGAAATACCAGAATGCAGCGATCAACCAGAGCTTGCTGATACTATAAAGGAGATCGACTCAATAGTCATTGATCCTAAATTTGAAATGGCAGACATGGAGATAGACTACAAGGCGAATATTTATGCCTTGGAAGCAGAGAATCAACCGAAGTCACCACCAAATCAGGCAGAGCTCAGAGCAGTCAAACCAAAGCAACCGCAGAGAGCATATCGAGCGAAGTAGAGAAGTGTCAAAACTTGTTGTATGAAGCTACAAGAGTCTTTACTATGCTGCAAGAGGACCCTGAGTTAATAATGGTCCAAACCAGTTTGTCGGAAAAGCAGGCAGCGTTAGATGCTCTGAACGCAGAGATGAAGACCTTGCTACCAAAAGAGAGACTCCGCAGATTTCCAAAATTCAAAAACTTAAAAAGACAACTTGTGGTTTTAAGAGAACAGGAGGGTGAAGGCGAAGACATGTCATAGCCCCTGCAAGAGGAATCCCATGAACTAACGCAGCAGATAGAAGGAAAACTGTAGGAACTCCACGATGCGTAAGCGTCAGTATAAGAGAAAACTTAGGATGACTTAACACCGGATGTGTTTGAAACCATCAAAGCAATTGGAGAGGATGCCAAGGATACAGTTGCTAAGATGAGCGCGACGTATCAAGAACTCGCTACTAATATAGCTCCGCAAGAGGAAGAGCAGCTCATGGAACCAGAAGTGGAAAGTGGCTCATGGATGAGCCACATGTAAATGTTAGGGGCCCATTGGCCCTAGCCCAAGTAAGGAATTTTTGTGCAAGACAATTTTACAGTTGAGAAGTTATAGCACAATTTAGATGAAGGAATTTTTTCCAAGATAGTTTTGGGGAGCTACGAAGTTGAGTGCAGCGCAATATCGGTAGGGTAAGAACCGCGTGGCTAAGTGCAAACTCCGTGAAGTGGTAGCACCACGCAGTGCCAACATGGCACCTATTTTTGGAAAAGAATGTAAGGAAAGGTCTAGTTGTGGAAGTGACCTAATTGGGAAAGAAACTCCAGGATTCCCGGGAATGGGTATGGAATAGCATGAGGGAGGATGAAAGCGACCTGTCAACAGAGTGGGAAAACAATTGGAAGCTAAGCCATGAAGCCGACAGCGACAGGAAGGCAAGAAAGGCGGAAAGTGACATGCCACGATGCAATATAACCCTTTTGTAAATACTGCGGATGTGAGAAAGGTTTGCGAGCTGCAAGTGGTCCAACAGAAGGAACAAAAGCGTGTGGAGCAGCTGTCGATTACGACAGGCCGAGCCAGCGGGTAACCGCACCATTTATTAACCTAAGGGTTTTTGTCCTATGCATTGCAATAGATGTGACCTATGGGCATGATCTCTATAAAAAGGGAAATTTTGTAATGGAAAGGGTTAATCTTCATTGGAATCTCTAGTCCTAAATAGTTGATTATTGTTGAAGAGAAGATTGAAAAAGCTCTACAGCTCTATGTGTAGTGACCTACTGAGAGAGAAGAGAGTTTGCAGCTGAGTGCACAGATTGGAACTGTTGTACCCTTCCCATAAATAATATAACAATGGTTCATGTGGACGTAGCTTCCATCCTAGGGGTGAACCACATTAAATTATGTGTTATGTGACTGATTATTCATCTATATCTGTGTATTTGCTTATGTGAATGGTTAAGATCTATTTTATGAATATATGTGTTATTGATTTTATATGTATTTTCCATAATGATAGAATATGGGAAGAATATGTTAAGTAACAACATCTCTGAATGAATGTCGAATGAACCAGTATTTCTAAGTCAGATGAATGCATGAGTTAACCAGATAAACACTTAGCTAGTGAAGTTTGTATAGTGCGATTACCTGAGCGGAGCACTGGAAGTGCACAGTTACAGTGTTGTGTTATAGTGTATAAGTTAGCAAGGCTCACAATCCATTATGTTGTTGAATGAATAACTTACACTAGGTAAAGTCCATTAAAGTGGTTAAGTACTTAAGAGGAAGCGCAATCTTCAGTTGCACTATCCCATTGCCGAAGAGCCTTTCTGAGCCAGGCAGTCCCTTGGATGTGCTACCGTATAAGTATTATCACCACAAAGTAAGAGAACTTTCCATTGTTCACCATTATATTGAGCATGCATCACCTGATTGTGGAAACTTGATTCCGCAACCTCCCCATAACTTCACCTTAGGTGAGACCTCAGTCTGTTCACAGACTGTTGCCGAAAGGGCCGATGAAATGGGGTTTTGTTGGTTCCTCGAACCGCGTGGAACCTGGGTCTACCTCATTTAACCTAAAGATTGTATAAACATCCAACAACACTATGTTGAAAATATATACGAAATTCCATCCACAAACATATGGGAAAATATAAGCAATCAGTAGGACTTTGGTGCAACTTTTGAGGGGTTATAATTAGAGTAATTTGAAGACTTGGGATGGAAATATGATCTACAGCGAACACTCTTATAATAGAGTGCTCCACACTTCCATTGGAAAGCCCCTTTTGAAACTTGTTTTGGGAATCTTATATCCTCACCTATAGATGTTGTTTATAGAAATCAAGGGGGAATGGGGGAATACATCATAGGTGAATAATTAAGAGACAAAAAAATTATTTATAGTATTAGGAGAATCCATTTTCAAGTACATGAGACATTGAAGAGGTCACAAGAAAAGTACTAAGCAAGACATGACAAATACATTGTTGAGAGAACATTGAAGGTGGGAGACAGAGTTCGTGCACTTGAATAAGGAAAGACTGCAAGGTCCTGGTAATAATATCAAGGCATTAAGGTATGGTCCTTTTGAATTTTTGGAGAATATAGGATATAATTCTTACAGACTCAACCTAACCCCATATATGCGCATTTAATCAATAGTGAATGTGGAAAATCTCAAACTCTATGAACATTCCATGTTGGACTAGGAGCCTAAGCGATTCTTACCTTATGTAGAAGAATTAGCACCAAAGGCTCAAGCATAGTTAGCAGAAGACATTGTTTTGCAAAAGAAGTCTAGAAAAACTAGGTGAAAATAGTATGAACTCTGGAAGGTGGGGTTGAAAGTAAAACTCATAGGCAAGGCTAAATGGTAATTCAAGGAGAAGGTAGATGTTATACCTCAAATTCTCACTTTGAACACCATTTCATGTCTTCATGTCGTATCACCATGCGGAACCTAATGGAACTACCTCCTAACAAGTGTTGCGGCTTATTTCTACATTCTTGGTCCCCTCCTTTGCTTTCCTTGGAGACAAATCCAACACATCACAGCCGAATGCCACCTCACTCAATAAAATTCCATCTCATTCACCCCACTTTACCATTATTTTTGCGCCCTACTAGTGGTGCAAGGCGTGAAAATTCAACATTTTCGTACCCTGCATGCCCGCAAGGGAACGAAAATTATAACATTTCCGTGCCTTGTTGAGTGCATGGGGAGCAAAAATTCTTTAACATATCCTTGGCTTGGATTTTGGATCTTAGCTTCGGGGATATTTTCATGGGATTGGGATTCCTCTCGAATCCTAACTCATCCTCCCTCTTTGGTCTGGGTCAACCCCTTGATCCACCATTTACTCACCTAGATCCACCTTCCTCTCTTAGTAGTTGGCCTCCCAAATCCTATAATAAGGATTCCATCCAAGGAGTTAATGAAGGAAAGGACCCAACTCCTCAGGGGATTTGGCCAACAGACATACCATTTAATTCATTTCTAGCCATTGATGGGTGCGGCGAAGCTCAACTGTGCCTATAAATACCGCTATGTCTGGACTCGCGAGCATTACCGAAACTATGAAATATTTTTTTTCGCATACCATAGTTCAAGCTGTTACAGTGAATGCTAAGTAATTTTGTGAGTTTGCAGAGAACAGTCCAGTGAATGTTTGACGATGCCACCCTTGAGCAAGAGTTCATAGTAGAGAAGGTTGTGAGGGTATTTAAGGAAACTGGGCTTGAAGGGTTGATGAGAAATTCTGCTAAGAAGGTTGTTACATAACAAGGACAAGTTTCACGCCGTTCATCATGACATTCTACACAAATGTAGAGCAAGGGTAAGGAACCTGTAGTTGAGAAAGTTAAGGTTAAAGTAATGGACTCCAAGCTACCAGAAGTTCCACCAGGGGATAAGGAGCTACCATTAAGCTTGATGGCAGAGTATATCTCTCTGCGCACATCATATGCACCGGCGGTAAAGCTGTCTAGAAACGCGAAGTATGAGATACCACTTATGCCCATATCCAAACATGTAAAACTAGAACCAAATCTGTTGGGTAAACTCGCGGACTGTAAGTTTGAATATTATGACTTACTTCAAATGCAGAAGGACCCAGATGAGCCGAAATACCCACAATTTCAGCCAAATAGATATATGTGCTGGAAGACGAACGTCAAGAACAACCCGTTGTAGGTTGCGCGGAGCTAGTTGTCTGAAGTTGTCAAATCAGGGTTCCTAAACCTATTGAGGCTTCCACACTTTGACTGGAGCCTAGAACTTAATGTGGTGGTGCACACACTCATATCGTGCACACACCAGGGATACCTATGGATAGACAGGAACGTCAAACTCAACATCGACCTAATCCATTGGATCACAGGAGTAAGCAAGTGAGGCGAGGACCCTAAAAATTTATTTGTTCGCAACTCTAGGGATAAGGAAGTCACCGCGCAGATGAAGCAAGCACATCAAATTTCAAAATGAAAAAGATGATTTGTCACGAACGATATAAACAACGATGCTATGTGGTTTGTATTAAAACTTCTAGCATGGAAAATATTGCGGAAGGCCAGACCTACAGAAGTACCAGCCGACACAGTGCTCCTTAGGGCGAAAGCAGCACAAGGCGGAATATTTAACTTGTGCCAGTATTTACTAAACGAGTTTCTGAAAGATGTCTGCGAAACTCAGGTTAATGGCGCCGCATTCCATTATAGTTGGTTGATGGTATTGATTGGATTTGTAGGCTGGAAGGACCCAAGGCATTATGTTGGCCTCACCTCTCCCAACAATGACTATTGAGGACCCTGGTATGGAAACCTGTGGGCAAATTTGATGCCAAAAAGATAGCGCGTGTCCAATAAAGTTTTTGACACATATTACGAGCAGCTGTGTGATGTCATTGTTCACACACCGCGCATCTCCAAAGATATAACAACTAAGTATATTCGCACTTTAAATTTTTATGCTCACATGCATTCCTTTTACATTTTAGCGAAGGTGCAGGAAAAGAACCCAGAATGGTTCCAAGGGAACTATCACATGGATGAAGGGGATATCAACCTCTTTTGAAGCAATGGATGGATGAATGGAAGGTCGAAGGACCTATGATCATTGACAATGAATCCGAAGAGAGTAACCCAATTCCAATAGCAATTGTTGAAGAGTCACCATCAGGAAAAAGGAAGGATCATGGAAGCTCAGTACTAGAGAAAGTCCATAAAAAGAAGCAGAAAGCTTCAAAGGGCCAGTCGGACGCGAAGCTGCATGATGACGATTATGAGATGATCGCATCCATGGTCACCGTGCATTTAGAAGATGTGTTGGACCTCAAAGACAGTAAGGATGAGGAAATTCAAGCAATTTTGCAACAAAATATCACCACACTGCAAGGCATAACAACAAAGTTTGAGCAAGTCCAACGCGACTTGGCTATGCCGCGAGAATCAGAGTCGGAAGGAAAGTCAGGGGACACATCGCATGAGCCAAAGAAAACACCCTTAGCCCTGACCTTGGCACCAAAACCACTTATCGTCAAAATTGTTGATGTATATGTAACTTCGGAATGTATTTCACATATATGTATATTGTATTCCTATAGAGATGTTATTATTCCTCTATACGAAAGTGTCGTCATTTATATTGTAAGTGTCGTAATTTATACTTGATGGGTTATTAGACCACCTTGTTAGGGTCGACCCTGTATAATCATGTGGGTCAAAGGGTTATTAGACCACCCTATTGCGGGTTGGCCATCTGGGTTAAAGGGTTATTAGACCACCCTAGTGGGGGTCAGCGCAATCAAAATTATGTTAAGTGGTTAAGTTGAGGCCGACCTAGTTGAGTAAAGGTCAAGTCAAGTTAGTGTATAAATAGAGAGTGTGTCTGTCTCATTTTACACATTCTATTCTCTCACTCGCACTTGGGAGAGTGGCACACTTGTGGAGGAGGAGGCTCTACTGCTAGGAGAAGACTATCTCTTGTATTCTGGTTGTATCATTGCTCTATCTATCTCTGAGTAATTTATTGGGGTTTTTCACCTTTATGGTTTTCCCCAAGTAAACTCAGTGTCTCTTGTGTGCTTGCATTATTGTGTCCATGATTGATATGTTATAGATTTGCTATACATATTTTTCTCTCAGTTAAGATCCTAGATAAGATTGAAGTAACTTCTGAAAATTTAACATGGTATCAAAGCTAGCTTGAAATAAGGCATGATATGGCATGTATGACACTTGTTGCACTTACGATGCTAGGGCTTGATATAGCAAAAACCAGTCATCGTAGAACATTCGCTATAAATTTATTTTGGAAAATTTTTCGGATCTGAAAATTTTACAGGTCGAAGATCAGATCCCCATGTACCTTGTGTCCAAAAGAAAAACCTATAATTCGTTGTACTTTGTGATTTATGATATGTACAATATAGGGTTTCTGCCTCTTCCAGATCTGAGTCAAAATAGGGTGACGTTGGGAAAAAGGTCATAACTTGGGATATAAAGCTCCAAATGCAATTTCATCAAAAGAGACAGTTAGTACACAGATTGTACTATCTCAGAAAAAAATTTCAGAGGCCGAAGTTGAACCAGTGACACGTGGCATTCCTTACAATTTCGCTCTCCTGTATTATCCCATAAACAGGTCACGTTGCGACAATTGACATAACTCTATCTCCGAGAATCCAATTGAGGTCAAACCTATCAGGATGGAAATATAACCAGTCGGGATATCTCAAGAAAATGTTTGAGAGGCAGAAATTGAACCAGTGACACGTGGCATGCCGTACAAATTCGCACTCCTGTATTATCCCATAAACAGGTCACGTTGTGACACTTGGAATAACTCTCTCTCAGAGAATCCAATTCAGGTCAGACCTAGCAGGATGGAAATATAACAGGTTAGGCTATCTCAACAAATGTTTTCAGACCATGTGGATCGAAGAGATCAGAGTTACACAAGAAACAATCAGGTACATATTTCTGTCAAAACAAATTTATTTTTGAGCACCTTCATTCATGGCTTCCGGAATTTAGGGCTTTGGAGAAAGTTGGAATTTCTCTAATCGGAGACCATGGCCGGATGCTACTCATAAAACTTGAAATTTAGAGACCAATATCATATTTTTTGGTTGTGCAGAAGGCCAGGCTTGATCAAACCCTAGTTCGGGACTTTGATCGGAAAGATGGAAAATTAGGGCTTTTGCAAAACTTGGAATTTTGGAAATATGTGACCATGGCTGGAAGCTCCTCAGAAAAATCGAAGCTTAGAGATTTGAATCAAATATTTTGGTTGGGTGAAGCTCCGGGAAACTCAAACCCTAATTCAGGGTCCTCCAAGTGATTCCAGAAATCTAAAAGGCAATTTCGAGGGGTGAAACTTTGCAGTTTTCAAATTCTGAATATACCAACTTGATCAGCTCATCAAGGCGCATATTTCTATCCTTTCGAAAGTTTGAAATTCAAAGTTTGAATTTTTGGGGTTTCCTTGACAAACCCTAATCAGCTCCAGGTCCAGTTCTTTCAAATCAAGTGGATTGGGTTAATCCTAGAAGAAGATGGATTGGTCACCTGCATAATTGAAGAAGTTCCTGTCTCAGAGGGAGATGAGGCTAAGGCCTTCGATAAGAAGATTACAAGCAATCTTGACAGGTATGGCTTACAGGTATGTTTCATGGTTAATTTTATCATATGTTTGTCTTCATATCATTACAGTACAATCTTTATTAATTACTAGACTTGTCGTATCACCTTAATAGAAGATATTCATTGATTAAGGTTTTGACACTTATGAATGTACTAATGCATTGTGATGTTGTATGAGGTTTATGTTGTTCGCTAACATAAAAGGTACACCAAGAAATACAAATCATGTTCTACTTCAAGAACATATGATCATGGTGACATGAAGACAAAGATTCATCCATTGTCATGGATCACATAGAAGATCTACTTTCGAGGTATGTACAACTTGGTCCTACACTGGTTAACCTATGAGACATGCAGGTTAGTAGCACAAGTCACTGAAGAGAACCATAAGACATTATGCGGGTATGCTATACATAACTAGCTAGCATGCTAATCCAGGTATGTTTTTCCTATATCAAGCTAGAATCCTACCTTGTGTTAGGATCTTATACTGTTGTGTTGTTGATAATGATTATTCATGAAGTCATAGGTTTGAATAGTCATGGTTGTATGCATATTATGTTTCTTACCATAATTGATGATATGACTAATCAGAAGAATCATGAAGGTATAGGTTTGAATAATCACGGGTTTATGCATTGATGATTTAACTAATCAGAAGAGTCCTATGATCAAATAAGAATGTGCATGAGTAAAAGAAGACTTCCCTGAAACCTTGAATACTAATGTTTATTATCTGTGAATGATCATGACTATACATGTTTAAGATTATTGTGTTTTGATAGTATTAATATTATACTAATAAATGTGTGATTATGTATGAGATCTTAAGGATAACACAATGATGATACTAATAAGCATGCATAGTGACTAAGGATGGATGTAAGTTCAAGGATAGGTAATCCAGGAAGCAAAGACTCAGAGGGAGTCCACCTAGCAACCAAACAAAGATAAGTATTTTTAATTATCATTTCTTGCATATTTGTTTGTTTAAATAAAATTATTCAATGATGTATATGCTCATGTTCCTAGACTTAGGATATGTATCGTGCATATTAGAATGATTGCATTAATGAACAATATACTACTAATATGCATGTGATGGGTAAGTGGCCTATGGCACTGTACAACATTTCAGTGCTACTTATCTAGAATGAAACCTCTTTGCTGACATGTTGGGAGTAGTGAAAACTCTTAACAATGTTCTGGTAGAGACTGGAAGGCATCTAGAAAGTTGTGGAACATGGATAAATGTTGTATTGAAGCATTGGATAAGATAATTGCATGACTGTATGACATATTTCTTTATGTGTAAGAATTTGTCTGAAAATTATGAGATGTTTCTAATCATGAAATTTAACTTGTTTTGTAGAAAAGACCGTATACCTTCACCTACAAAAGAAGGACTACAACATTTGTTCAAGCAACAAAATTATCTATTGAAGATATTGAAGTTCCCAAGATACGGGAAGAATGCCATGATCCGTCGATCATGAAGAACGATGTTTGGGATGCGGTCCCAAGAGCTGAAGGGAAGTCTGTTGTGACTTCCAAATGGAACTATCAGATCAAGCATGCTGCAGATGGCAGCATAGAGAAATATAAAAGTGATGAAATAGAAGATACACCAGATGGATTTCAAGATAGCCTTCTTGAATGGTGTAGTCATATATGTGTGCAGAACTTGGTAGGATAGACAGCTTTGTATGCGGATAACCTATTTGTTACAGGTGAAGATTGATTGATTGTCGACACGCAGCGGAAGCTTGCTGCCGAGTTTGAGATGAAGAACTTGGGGATGATGCACTATTTGTTTTTGGCATGGAGGTGTGGCAGAGTGCAGATGGAATCTTCCTTGGATAAGGGAAGTATGCAGTAGAGATCCTGAAGAGGTTCGGGATGATGGATTGCAAGGCCATGGCCACACCTATGGAATTGAATCTGAAGCTTCTTTGTGATGCTTCATCTGATCCGGTTGATGTCTCTATGCATTGTCAGATGATTGGGTCCTTGATGTACCTAACGAACATGAGACCAGATATTTGCTTTGCAGTGAACACATTGATCCAGTTCCTGACGGATCCGAGGAGTGTTCACCTGGTTGCTGTAAAGCATGTTCTGAGGTACCTGAAGGGTACAGTGGATTATGGGCTCAAGTATGAAGCGAATCAAAAGTTTAACCTGCAGGGTTATGTTGATTTAGATTGGGATGGCAATGTTGCAGATAGGAAGAGCACATCTGGATGCTGCTTTAGTATGGGATCAGGTGTGATCTCTTGGTTTAGTAGGAAGCAGTCCTGCATAGCACTGAGTACAGCTGAGGTAGAGTATGTTGCAGCCTGTTCAGCTAGTTGTGAGGCAGTATGGCTACGGAAGCTACTATCTGAGTTATTTGATCTCGCATTGGATGCTACTGGTATCTTTTGTGATAACCATAGTTGTGTGAAGCTATCCGAGAATCCAGTGTTTCATGACAAGTCAAAACACATAGAGATCAAATATCACTATATCAGGGATATGGTGCAGAGAGGAGCTGTGAAGCTCCTGTACATTGCGACGGACGAGCAGATTGCAGATGTGCTGATGAAACCACTAGCTAGATTGAAGTTCGAGTACTTCAGAGAGAGTCTTGGTGTTCTTCAGATTGATGACCTTCGAGGAAGAAGTGATGGACACATTTGCAAGGGCCATTCCAAGCATGTTGGAAGGAGGATCCTTCACACGGCTGTGGATGCAAGCGTTGGATGATGAGCATCAGGAAGATGCTCCAGTTACTGCTCTGTATATGCATCAGGATGATGCTGGATAATATCGGTTGGATCATTTGTATGTATTTTGTATATGCATCATGTTGGATGCTTGGACCATGTATCTGTATATGTATCAGGTGGATACATTGTATGATCAGGTAGATCATGTATGTTGATATGTATCATGTATGATCAGGTGGATCATGTATCTGTATATGTATTAGGTGGATACATTGTATGATTAGGTAGATCATGTATGTTGATATGTATCATGTATGATCAGGTGGATCATGTATTTGTATTTGTATCAGGTGGATACATTGTATGATCAAGTGGGTCATGTATGATGATATGTATCAGGTAGATACTTGGTATGCATCAAGTAGATGCATGATATGATCAGGATGATCATGGATGACAAGCTTTAGGATGTTGCTCTAGATGACTTGCAGTAGGATGTTGCAGTGATGATGATCAGGATGATCATGTATACATCAAGATGATGTATGGTGAGTATCAGGTTGATACTCTATGGTCGTGGATCAGGTTGTCCAGATGAGCATATAATTTGGCCCTGGGAGATATGCAGACAGTCTTTCGAGGTTTTTCCTATGGCATATAATTTGGCCCTGGGATATCTGGCAAATGCTCTTTCGAGGTTTTGCTCTGGGAGGACATATAATTTGGCCCTGGGAGATCTACAGATAGTCTTTCGAGGTTTTGCCTATGGCATATAATCTGGCCCTGGGATATCTGTTAGATGCTCTTTCGAGGTTTTGTCCTATGGCATATAATATGTCCTTGGGAGATCCGATAGGTTGGGCTGTGTCCCCATAATAAGTCCTGGGATGTTCTTGCGAGTTTTTTCCATGACCACATATAATCTATCCCTGGGAGATCCTATAGGTAGAGTTGTGTGCTCGTAATAGCCTGGGATGCCCTTGTGAGGTTTTGTGGTGACCACATATAATCTGTCCCTGGGAGATCCTATAGGTAGAGCTGTGTGCTCATAACAGTCTGGGATGCTCTTGCGAGGTTTTGTGGTGAGGTCACATATAATATGGCCCTGGGAGATCCTATAGGTAGATCCATGTGCTCATAACAACCTGGGATGCTCTTTCGAGGTTTTGTGACGCTCGTAATAAGTCCTGAGGATTCCATAGTATGGCCAGTGATGACGAAGACCTGCAGGTGGTGGGCTTACATCCAGTATGAAAAAGGACTGGCTCTGCAGAACTTCCTATGACGAGTAGATTTAGAGATTGATTGAGATAGCAGTAGCAGTGACGATGATGATGAATCGATGACGATTATCCAATGACGATGATCTAGAGAAGAAGATTTGTGCTAGAAGACCCGTGTCGAGAAATACCTTCCTAGTTAAGAGGGAGTGTTTATGTATATTTAACTTTGGGATGTATTTCACATATATGTATATTGTATTCCTATAGAGATGTTATTATTCCTCTATACAGAAGTGTCGTCATTTATATTGTAAATGTCGTAACTTATACTTGATGGGTTATTAGACCACCTTGTTGGGGTCGGCCCTATATAAGTCATGTGGGTCAAAGGGTTATTAGACCACCCTATTGGGGGTCGGCCATGTGGGTCAAAGGGTTATTAGACCACCCTAGTGCGGGTTAGCCCAATCAGCATTATGTTAAGTGGTTAAGTTGAGGCCGACCTAGTTGAGTAAAGGTCAAGTCAAGTTAGTGTATAAATAGAGAGAGTGTCTCTCTCATTTTACACATTCTATTCTCTTACTCACACTTGGGAGAGTGGCGCACTTGTGGAGGAGGAGGATCTGCTGCTAGGAGAAGACTATCTCTTGTATTCTGGTTGTATCATTGCTCTATCTATCTCTGAGGAAGTTATTGGGCTTTTTCACCTTTATGGTTTTCCCCAAGTAAAATCTGTGTCTCTTGTGTGCTTGCATTATTGTGTCCATGATCGATATGCTGTAGATTTGATGTACATGTTGTTCTCTCAGTTAAGATCCTAGATCAGATTGAAGTAAATTCTGAAAATTTAACAAAAATTGACCCGCTAAGCGTAATGGTACCACGTGATCAGTTAGCATTGAGCACGCAGAGCATGGAGCATGTGGAGATTGATATCGCGATGCTACCCCTCGAAGGCCTGCAAAATCAACACTTGCAGGTTGTGGAGGAAATACATGACCGAGATATGGTCATTTTGAACCGACACCAGGAATTACATGAAAATTATAAACAATTTCAGGAAGCAATTTTAAAGAGAGCTAAGGCACTTGAAAGTGAATAGGACCACCGAAGAAGAATAGAGCAGACTGTCACTTCAGTCTGCTCGAAAATACCAGAATTAAACGATCAACCAGAGCTCGCAGATACTATAAAGAAGATCGACTTAATAGTCTGTGATCTTAAATTTGAAATGGTAGACATGGAGATAGACTATAAGGAAAATATTTATGCCTTGGAAGCAGAGAATCAACCGAAGACACCACCAGATCAGGCAGAGCTCAGAGCAGTCGAAGCGAATGCAGCCGCAGAGAGCATATCAAGCGAAGTAGAAAAGTGTCAAAACTTGTTGTACAAAGCTACGAGAGTCTTTACTATGATGCAAGAGGACCCTGAGTTAATACAGGTCCAAACCAGTTTATCGAAAAAGAAGGCAACCTTAGATGCTCTGAATGCAGAGATGAAGACCTTGCTACCAAAAGAGAGACTCCGCAGATTTCCAGAAGTCAAAAAATTAAAAAGACAGCTTGTAGTGTTAAGAGAAGAGGAGGCTAAATGAGGAGACAAGTCATAGCCCCTACAAGACGAATCCCATGAACTAACGCAGTAGATAGAAGGAAAACTGTAGGAACTCCACAATGCGTAGGCATCAGTACAAGAGCAAACTCAGGATGACTTAACACCGGATGTGTTGGAAACCATCAAAGCAATTGGAGACGATGCCAAGGATATAGTTGCTAAGATGAGCGCAATGTATCAAGAACTCGTTGCTAAGATAGCTCCGCAAGAGGAGGAGCAGCTCATGGAACCAGAAGTGGAAAGTGGCTTGAGGACGAGCCACATGTAAATGTTAAGGGCCCATTGGGCCTAGCCCAAGTAAGGCATTTTTGTGCAAGACAATTTTACAGTTGCGAAGATGTAGTGCAGCTTGGATGAAGGAATTTTTGGCAAGACAGTTTTGGGGAGCTGCGAAGTTGAGCGCAGCACAGTATTGGTAGGGTAAGAACTGCGTGGCTAAGTGCAAACTTCGTGAAGTGGTAGCACCACGCAGTGCCAGCAGGGCACCTATTTTGGGTAAAGAATGTAAGGAAAGGTCCAGTTGCGGAAGCGACCTATTTGGGAAAGAAACTCCAGGATTCCCGGGAATGGGTATGGAGTAGCATGAAAGAGGATGAAAGCGACCTGTGAAGAGAGTGGTGGAAAACAATTGGAAGCTAAGCCATGAAGCCGACAACGACAGGAAGGCCAGAAGGGTGGAAAGTGACACGCCACGATGCAATATAACCGTTTTGTAAATACTGCGGATGTTAGAAGGGCGTGCGAGCTGCGAGTGGTCCAACAGAACGAATAGAAGCGTGTGGAGAAGCTATCAACTGTGACAGGCCAAACCGGTGGGTAACCACACCACTTTTTAACCTAAGGGTTTTTGTCTTATGCATTGTAATAGACGTGACCTACGAGCAAGATCCCTATAGAAAGGGAAATTTTGTAAGGGAAAGGGTTAATCTTCATTGGAATCTCTAGTCGTGAATAGTTTATTATTGTTGAAGAGAAGATTGAAAAGGCTCTGCAGCTCTGTGTGTAGTGACCTACTGAGAAAGAAGAGAGTCTGCAGCTGAGTGCAAAGATTGGAACTGTTGTACCCTTCCCATAAATAATATAACAACGGTTCATGTGGACGTAGCTCCCATCATGGGGGTGAACCACATTAAATTATTTGTTATGTGACTGATTATGCATCTATATCTATGTATTTGCTTATGTGAATGGTTAAGATCTTGTTTATGAATGTATGTGTTATTTTTTTTATATGTATTTTCCATAATGATAGAATATGGGAAGAATATGTTAAGTAACAACATGTGTGAATGAATGTCGAATGCACCAATATTTCTAAGTCAGATGAATGCATGAGTTAACCAGATAAACACATAGCCAATGAAGTTTGTATAGTGCGATTCCCTGAGCGCAACACTGGAAGTGCACAGTTACAATGTTGTGTTATAGTGTATAAGTTAGCAAGGCTCACAATCCATTATGTTGTTGAATGAATAACTTACACTAGGTAAAGTCCATTAAAGTGGTTCAGTACTTAAGAGGAAGCACAATCTTCAGTTGCACTATCCCATTGCCGAAGAGCCTTTCTGAGCCAGGCAGTCCCTTGGATGTGCTACCGTATAAGTATTATCACCACAAAGTAAGAGAACTTTCCATTGTTCACCATTATATTGAGCATGCATCACCCGATTGTGGAAACTTGATGGAATTTCGAACCGCGTGGAACCTGGGTCTACCTCATTTAACCTAAAGATCGTATAAACATCCAACAACACTATGTTGAAAAGATCTACGACATTCCATCCACAAACATATGGGAAACTATAAGCAATCAATAGGACTTTGGTGCAACTTTTGAGGGGTTACAATTAGAACAATTTGAAGATTTGGGATGGAAATATGATCTACATCCAACACTCTTATAATAGAGCGCTCCACACTTCCATTGGAAAGTCCCCTTTTGAAACTTGTTTTGGGTATCTTATATCCTCACCTCTAGATGTTGTTTATAGAAATCAAGGGGGAATGGGGGAATACATCATAGGTGAATAATTAAGAGACAAAAAATTATTTATAGTATTAGGAGAATCCATTTTCAAGTACATGAGACATTGAAGAGGTCACAAGAAAAGTACTAAGCAAGACATGACCAAGACATGGTTGAGAGAACATTCAAGGTGGGAGACAGAGTTCATTGCACTTGAATAAGGAAAGACTGTAAGGTCCTAGTAATAATATCAAGGCATTAAGGTATGGTCCTTTTAAATTTTTGGAGAATATAGGATATAATTCCTACAGACTCAACCTACCCCCATATATGTGCATTTAATCAGTAGTGAATATGGAAAATCTCAAACTCTATGAACATTCCATGTTGGACTAGTAGCCTGAGCGCTTCTTACCTTATGTAGAAGAATTAGCACCAAAGGCTCAAGCAGAGTTAGCAGAAGACATTGTTTTGCAAAAGATGTCTGGAAAAACTAGGTGAAAATAGTATGAACTCTGGAAGGTGGGGTTGAAAGTAAAACTCATAGGCAAGGCTAAATGGTACTTCAAGGAGAAGGTAGATGTTATACCTCAAATTCTCACTTTGAATGCCATTTCATGTCTTCATGTCTTATCACCATGCAGAACCTAATGGAACTACCTCCTAACAAGTGTTGAGGCTTATTTATACCTTGTTGGTCCCCTCCTTGGTTTTCCTTAGACACAAATCCAACTCATCACAGCCGAATGCCACCTCACTGAGCCAAATTCCATCTCATTGACCCCACTTTACCATTATTTTTGCACCCTACTAGTGGTGCAAGGCACGAAAATTCAGCATTTTCGCACCCTACATGCCTGCAGGGGTACGGAAATTACAACATTTTCGCGCCTTGTTCAGTGCATGGGGAGCGAAAATTCCTTAACATATCCTTGGCTTGGATGTTGGATCTTAGCTTCAAGGATATTTTCTTGGGATTGGGATTCCTCTCAAATCCTAACTCATCCCCCCTCTTTGGTCTAGTTCAACCCCATGATGCACCATTTACTCACCTAGATCCACCTTCCTCTCTTAGTAGTTGGCCTCCCAAACCCTATAATAAGGATTCCATCCATGAGCTAAGGGAGAATTTTGGAGGCATAAACTTATGGTCTTAGAGGCTTTGCAGAGATGGAAAGGAGGAAGGGTTGGAAGGAGACATTGCTACTTGGACATGAAGGGTAATTTTGTATTTATCTTCTTTCTAGCTACCTTTAATATAACTTGGATTATTCTCCCAAATTATGTTTCTTGTTCTTTGGATCCATAATGTTTTTCATATGATTTAGATCTCAGTCATTACATCTTGTACTTGGAGATATTGTGTCTTGTCTTGCTTAAACAAGTTCAGATCTTGGGCATCAAGTTCAAAACTAGAGCTAGGACAACTAGTTGATCTAAGGTAAGTCTTACCATCTCTTCTCTCTCTGTTCTTTGAAATCTATGTATTGAATTAGATATAGGATTAAACTATATTCAAACAAGATTAATATGAAGATATCGGGAGATCTAGGGCACCGTTTCAACCACCATTGGGAATGTGTCTACAATTTTTTCTAATTTCATAAGAGAAAAATAACGGGCCTTGTGATCTACATGCCACTTCTCGATCTCAATCACCATAAACAATGTCTGCAAACTACAACACAAACCCTCTCTCAAGTATGTTTGGCATGAAGGTTGGATATAGATGACATTAAGATATTTTCTTGGGATTGGGATTCCTCTCAAATCCAAACTCATCCTCCCCCTTTGGTCTGGTTCAACCCCTTGATCCACCATTTACTCACCTAGATCCACCTTCCTCTCTTAGTAGTTGGCCTCCCAAATCCTGTAAGAAGGAGGCCATCCATGAGCTAAGGGGGTAAATTTGGAGGCATCAAACCTATGGTCTTACAGGTTTTGCAAAGATAGCAAGGAGGAAGGCTCAGAAGGATACATTGCTACTTGGACATCAAGGGTAATTCTATATTTATCTTCTTTATCTACCTTTAATATAACTTGCCTTATTCTCCCACATTATGGTTCTTGTTCTTTGGATCCATAATGTGTTTCATATGATTTAGATCTTAGTCATTACATCTTGTACTTGGATATATTGTGTCTTGTCTTGCTTAAATAGGTCCAGATCTTGGGCAGCAAGTTAAGAACTAGAGCTAGGACAACCGATTGATATAAGCTAAGTCTTACAATGTCTTCTCTCTCAGTACTTTGAAATCTATGTATTGAATTAGATATAGGATTAAACTAGATTCGAACAAGATTAATCTGAAGATATCAGGAGATTTAGGGCATGGTTTCAAGATAAGTCTTACAATGTCTTCTGTCTCAGTACTTTGAAATCTATGTATTGAATTAGATATAGGATTAAACTAGATTCAAACAAGATTAATCTGAAGATATCGGGAGATCTAGGGCATCGTTTCAGCCACCATCTGAAGGAGGTAAGTTCTTTCATTTCACTCATTAAGTTTTGGGAAAATGGGAATTTTGGGAATTTCAGTGCCTCTTGACATAGGGGGCGTGAAAATTTTTGGGCCCAAGTTTTGGTGCCCTAAGGCCCTTGAAAAACCACAAACTTTCATGAAAAAAAACTTAATGAATAAAATGAAAGAGGAGGATTAGAGGACTTACCTATTGTTGATGTATATGTAACTTCGGAATGTATTTCATCTATGTATATTATACTCCTATATAGATGTATTCTTCCTCTATACGGAAGTGTCGTCATTTGTATTGACAAGTGTAGTAAGTGTCATAACTTGCCGATGGGTTATTAGACCACCATGTGTGGGGTCGGCCCTGATTAAGTTAACCATGGGTTATTAGGCTAATCTAGACAAGTCGGCCCCATTGGTTTATTGGGCAGGATAGGACAAGTATAAATAGAGATCGGGAGATCTCTATTTGATCACTCATTACTCACTTCTATCTCTCTCAGAAAGTGGCTCACTTGTGTGGAGGATCATCTACTAGGAGAATACTATCTCTTATACTTTGGTTGTACTTTGGTTGGATCATTGCTCTCTCTAACTCTAAGGAAGTTGTGGGGTTTTTCACCTTTATGGTTTTCCCCAGTGAAACTATGTGTGTCTAATGTCTCATGTGATTGCTTGATGTGATTGATATGCATTGTTATACTTGATATGCTGTACATCTTATTCTCTTAGTAAAGATCCTTGAGTATATGTGAATTTATGCTAAAAAATTAACATGGTATCAGAGCTTCCCTAAGAAGAAGACATTGTGCAGTGGCGAAAACTAGGGTTTCTTGTTTATTGGGTTTCTCTCCACAGATTTTGAAAAAGTAGTAAGTTAGATTGCCTCTACTCATCAAGGAGAATCTTTCTGTCCAATCAGAATTCAATTCTGGGCACATTCATTTTTGGCCCTAAAATTTAGGGTTTCCACAAAAATAGGAATGTTTGAATTCTGAGGATATAGATGGAAGCGCCTTGGAAAAATCAAAGTTTAGAGATTTGAATCAATATTTTTGGTTGGGTGAAGCTCCAGGAAACTCAAACCCTAAGTCAGGGTCCTCCTTAGTGAATCCGGGAAGACTAAAAGGCATTTCTGAAGGGTGAAACTTTGCAGATCTCAAATTCTGAATATACCAGGCTGATCAGCTCATCAAAGCGCATCTTTCTATCCTTTCAGAAAGTTGAAATTCACATTTTGAATTTTTAGGGTTTCTCTGACAAACCCTAATCCGGTACCAAATCTAGTTTTCAGTAAATCAAGTGGTAAGACCTAAATCTTTTCTATTTGCATTTGAAGTACTCCTTAAAGATGTCTCACCACACCAAGCTTGAGGATAATCTTGAAGGGGCTGATAACTTCCAAGCATGGAAGTATATGATTCGGTTAATCCTGGAAGAAAATGAGTTGGACACTTATATATGTGAAGAGGTCCCTATCCTGGAGGGAGAAGAGGCTAGGGCTCTTCACAAGAAGAACTTGGTCAAGGCAAAGAGGATCATTGCTGATTCTATCAAGGACCACCTCATTCCACATGTTTCATCTCTAAAGACACCCAAGGCAATGTTTGACTCTTTGACCAAGCTATTTGAAGGGAAGAACTTAAATCGGAAGATGACTCTGCGGAACCAATTGAAAGGGGTACAACTTCAGAATGGAGAGACCATTCAATCTTGTTTCTCCAAGGTCTCTCAGATCAAGGAACAAATTGAAGCTATGGATGATATGGTGGAGAATGGTGAAATTGTCATGACCAGTCTGAATGGCCTACCTAGGTCATGGGATTCCTTTATTCAAGGAATTTGTGCAGGAAGGAAGTTAATCTCCTTCAGTAGACTATGGGAGGAATGATCTCAAGAAGAAGCAAGGATTGTGGCATGAGAAGAAAAGATAGGGAATGAAGATCAAGCTCTCACAGCTCACACCAAGAAAGGGAAGATCAAAAGGGAATCATCTCACAAAAGAAGACCTTTACACCACCATCATAAGAAAGATCTTAGATGCTTCACTTCCAATGAGAAGGGACACTTTGATGTAGATTGTCCCAAGAAAAAATGGGACAACAACAACAACAACTTCAACAACAAGAAGAAAAATAACAAAAGAATATATCATGCCCATGCTACTGAGGATGATGAACCACCAAAGAAGAAGGCTAGGGCAAAAAGTGATGACTCATCAAGTGAAGATGAATATGTTCTAATCTCTACTCTCACAGGTACTATTTCTCATGGTTGTAATGATTGGCTTATTGAAAGTGGGGCTTCCAAACACATGAGTGGGTTTAAAGAATCCTTCGCTAATCTATTTGAACATGAGTCACCCCATAAGGTGAAACTTAGGGATGACTACCAATATCCCATCAAAGGAAGTGGTGAAGCTTCCTACAACCTAGACTCTGGGAAGATTTTAAATATGAAAGATGTGCTATATGTACCTGGGATCAAGAAGAACTTACTCTCCATATCTGCATTGGATGCAAAAGGCATGAGGGTTGCATTTGTAGATGGCCAAGTTCTAATGTGGCCAAAAGGTAAAACTATTGATGATGCAGTAGTGATTGGAGAGCAAGAGGGAGGTTTGTATAAATTAAAGGGACAACCTGAACATGCCATGGTACATGAATCCATGGATCCAAGTGAGCTTTGGCATAGAAGGCTTGCACATGTGCACTATAGGGCACTACCAATTGCAAGTAAAGTAGTAGAGGGTCTTCCTGAAATCAAGACCAAGCATGAAGGTATTTGCAAAGGTTGTGCAAAAGGAAAGAACATAAAGAAGAAATTTCCAAGCAATGAAAGCAAATCAAAAGGAATCTTGGAAATTATCCACTCCGATGTATGTGGTCCAATGTCATCCAGTTGTCTGAGTGGGTATGTTTACTATGCCTCTTTCATTGATGACTTATCCAGGAAGACTTGGGTTTATTTCTTAAAGAACAAAGATGAAGTGTTTGATAAGTTCAAGGAATTCAAAGCCTTGATGGAAAATCAAACTGATAAAAAGATAAAGACATTCATATCCGACAATGGTGGATAATTCACTTCAAGTGATTTCAAGAAACTATGCAGTGATTCAGGGATTAAGAGGGATTTGACTGCTCCCTACAATCCACAATAGAATGGAGTTGCAGAAAGGAAGAATAGAACAATCATGGAAGCAGCACAAGCAATGTTGCATGACCAGAATCTTCCTATGCATCTATGGGCAGAAGCAGGTAGGACAACTGTATATGTGCAGAACATAACACCTCACATGATATTGGACAACAAGACACCAGAAGAGGTCTTCTCTAGTAAGAAGCCTGAAGTCAGCCATCTCAGAATATTTGGTTGTCCAGTATACACTCATGTTCCAAAGGAAAAGAGGACAAAGCTAGATCCTTCAGGAAAGAAGGGCATCTTTGTTGGGTACAGTGAAAGCACGAAGGCTTACAAAATATACTTTCCAGGTTTCAAGAATATTGATGTCAGCAAGGATGTAACATCTGATGAAAACTCAGCCTTCATCAAATCTAGGAAGACACATGTTGAAGATCGTGAAGAACCAAAGGAAAACAAATTTCAAGACATCACCATGACTGAATAAATTCCAGAAGCAGATCGTGAAGTTGAAGATCCAAAAATACCTGTAGATCCACCTCGTGAGAATAACTCTCACAAGAGGAAACCTACATGCACTAGAGAGCTCATTCAAGATGCAGAAAGATATGGCATTCTAGAAGAAGAACAGAGAGCAAAGAAGAGAACTAGATCACATACCAGCTATGTTGCTTTATTCTATGATATTATGAACAAAGAACCTTCCAGTTATGAAGAAGCAACGAAAAAGAAAGAATGGAAGGATGCCATGGTCGAGGAATACTAGTCGATCATGAAGAATGATGTTTGGGATGTAGTCCCAAGACCTGAAGGGAAGTCTGTTGTGACTTCCAAGTGGATCTACAAGATCAAGCATGCTGCAGGTGGGAGCATAGAAAAATACAAAGCGATATTTGTAGCTTGTGGCTTCTCCCAGAAAGAGGGAATAGACTATGAAGAAACTTTTGCTCCTGTAGCTAGGTACACTTCCATCATATCAGTACTTTCTCTGGCTCCAGTGATGAAATGTAAGATACACCAGATGGATGTGAAGACATCTTTCTTGAATGGTGTAGTCGAGGAGGAAGTGTATGTGGAGCAACCACTTGGTTTTGAGACACATGACAGGGAGTCATATGTGTGTAGGTTTAAGAAAGCCTTGTATGGCTTGAAGCAAGCTCCTAAGACTTGGTATGGTAGGATAGACAACTTTCTATCCAGCTTGGGCTTTACTAAGAGTAAAAAAGATTCCAACCTTTACTACAAGGTTGAGGAAGGAAATCCTGTGATACTACTCTTGTATGTGGATGACATGTTTGTAACAGGAGAGGATGGATTGATTTCCGATACCAAGAGGAAGCTTGCTTCCGAGTTCGAAATGAAGGACTTGGGTATGATGCACTACTTTCTAGCCATGGAGGTGTGGCAGAGTGCAGATGGAATATTCCTTGGAAAAGGGAAGTATGCAATAGAGATCCTGAAGAGGTTCAGGATGATGGACTGCAAGGCCATGGCCACACCTATGGCATCGAACCTGAAGCTTCTGTGTGATGATTTATCTGATCCGGTTGATGTCACTGTGTATCGTCAGATGATTGGGTCCTTGATGTACCTGATGAACACGAGACCAGATATTTGCTTTGCGGTGAACACATTGAGCCAATTCCTGAAGGATCCCAGAGGTGTTCACCTAGTTATTCTAAAGAATATTCTGAGGTACCTGAAGGGTAAAATTGATTATGGGCTCAAGTATGATGTGAATCAAAATTTTAACCTGCAGGGTTATGTTGATTCAGATTGGGAAGGTAGTGTTATAGATAGTAAGAGCACATCTAGGTGTTGCTTTAGTATGGGATCAGGTGTGATCTCTTGGTTTAGCAGGAAGCAATCCTGCATAGCACTGAGTACAGCCGAGGCAGAGTATGTTGCAGCATGTTCAGCTAGTTGTGAGGCAGTATGGCTCTGGAAGCTACTGTCTAAGTTATTTGATCTCCCGTTGGAACCTACTGGTATCTTTTGTGAAAACCAGAGTTATGTGAAGCTGTCTGAAAACTCGATGTTCCACAACAGGTCGAAACACATTGAGATCAAATATCACTATATTAGGGATATGGTGCAGAGAGGAGTAGTGAATCTCCTTTATCTTGCAACGGATGGTCAGGTTGTAGATGTGCTGACGAAGTCATTAGCCAGAGTGAAGTTCAAGTACTTCAGAGAGAGGCTTGGTGTTCTTCAGATTGATGACACTTCAAGGAAGAAGTGATAGACACATTTGCAGGAGCCATTCCCAGCATGGTGAGAGGAGGATCCTTCCATGGATGCAGATGTAAGCGCTAGATGATGAGCATCAGGACGATGCTCTGGTTACTGCTCTGTATTGTTAGAAAAATAGGAACATAGAGCAATACCAATAAACAGAAATGCAAATATAATCACACATACACATTACAAGAGAGACACAGATATGTCGTGGTTCACCCAACTTGGGCTACATCCGCACTGAATTTTCCAGTCCTTATTATTATTACCATCTAGCAAGGTGAAGGGATACAACCGCTGCACTTCCTCTTCTCTGTTTCACAGTCTCTCTCCTGATCTCAGAGATCATTACACTGCATAAAACCTAATACATCATCATCATCCCTAGCTGTATTACAATGTCTTTATTTTATAAGATAAGTACAAAGGGAAAATACCACGGGATACCCAAAACCATGGGCCCACAAAACAGCTGGCGAAAACAGCCCCAAAAAGTTTCTTTGAGGGCACTGCCCTCGGACCCCCTAGTCAGGGGGGATCATCCCCCCTGGAACCCCGTGGGGGGGCGATGCCCCCCACACCCCCCCGCTAGGGTGACTATACAATACACCTACATATCATATAAAACTTGGGTACAAACACGGCTGATACAATATCATCTATGAGACTAGAAGATCTGGCTCCACAACCAACATGTATATGCATCATGTTGGATGCTTGGACCATGTATCTATGTATGTATCAGGTGGATACATTGTATGATCAGGTGGATCATGTATGATGATATGTATCAGGTAGATACTTGGTATGCATTAGGTGGATGCATTATATGATCAGGTTGATCATGGATGATGAGCTTCAGGATGTTGCTCCAGATGACATGCATGAGGACGATGCAGTGATGATGATCAGGTTGATCATGTGATGATGTACATTAGGATAATGTATGGTGAGTATTAAGTTGATACTATGTGGCTATGGACAGGTTGTGAAGATGCGAATATAAGTAGACCTAGGAGATATGACAGGTAGAGCTGTGTGCTCGTAACAACCTGGGATGCTCTTTCAAGGAATTGCTCTGGGAGGACATATAAGTAGACCTGGGAGATCCGACAGGTAGAGCTGTGTGCTCGTAACAGCTTGGGATTCTCTTTCAAGCCATTGTCCTATGGCATGTAAGTAGACCTGGGAGATCCGATAGGTTGGGCTGTGTGCCCATAATAAGTCCTGGGATTCTCTTTCAATGCATTGCCATGACCACATGTAAGTAGACCTAGGAGATCTGATAGGTTGGGTTGTGTGCCTATAATAAATCCTGGGATGCTCTTTCGAGGCATTGTGGTAGGGGTCACATGTAATAAGTCATGGAGATCTAGACAGGATGAAAAAAGCCTCAGATGCTCTTTAGAGATCTTGCTTGGAAAGACACTCTTTTTAAGGTTTTGTGACAGACACATGTAAGTGGACCTAGGAGATCTTGTCGGTCGTGCTTCGACACATAAATGGTCTTGGGATATTCTTTCGAGGCATTGTGATGCACGTAATAAGTCTTGAGGATTCCACAGCATGGCCAGTGATGATGAAGACCTGCAGGTGGTGTGCCTACATCCAATATGAAAAAGGATTGGCTCTGTAGAACTTCCTATGATAAGTAGATCAAAGATTGTTTGAGATAGAAACAGTAGTGATGATGACAATGATTCAAGGATGATGATTCGCTCATGATCATCAAGAGAAGAATACTTGTACTAGCAGATCTGTGTTGAGAAATACCTTCCTAGTTAAGAGGGAGTGTTGATGTATATGTAACTTTGGAATGTATTTCACCTATGTATTTCATCTATGTATATTGTACTCCTATAGAGATGTATTATTCCTCTATAAGGAAGTGTCATCATTTGCATTGACAAGTGTTGTAACTTGCCGATTGGTTATTAGACCACCATGTCTGGGGTCATCCCTGATTAAGTTAACCATGGGTTATTAGGCTAAGCTAGACAAGTCGGCCCCACTAGCTTATTGGGCAGGACATGACAAGTATAAATAGAGACTGGGAGATCTCTATTTGATCACTCATTACTCACTTCTATCTCTCTCAGAAAGTGGCGCACTTGTGTGGAGGAGGATCATCTGCTAGGAGAAGACTATCTATTGTACTTTGGTTGTACTTTGGTTGTATCATTGCTCTCTCTCTCTCTCTCTGAGGAAGTTGTGGGGTTTTTCACCTTTATGGTTTTCCCCAATGAAACTCTGTGTGTCTATTGTCTCATGTGATTGCTTGATGTGATTGATATGCATTTTTATACTTGATATGTTGTACATGTTATTCTCTTAGTAAAGATCCTAGAGTGTATGTGAATTTATGCTAAAAAATTAGCACCTGCTTCAGATGGTGGTTAAAACGGTTCCCTGGATCTTTCGATATATTCAGATTAAGCTTGTTTGAATCTATTTTAATCCTAGATCTAATTAAATACATATATTTCAAAGTACTGAGAGATAAGAGATGGTAAGACTTACCTTATAGATCAGTCGATTTTCCTAGCTCCAGTTCCGAACTTGATGCCCAAGATCTGAACTTGCCTAAGCAAGACAAGACACAATATCTCAAAGTACAATATGTAATGACTAAGATCTAAATCATATGAAACACATTATGGATCCAAAGAAGAAGAAGCATAATGTGGGAGAATAAGCCAAGTTATGTTAAAGGTAGCTAAAGAAGATAAATACAGAATCAACCTTAATGTCTAAGTAGCAATGCCTCCTTCCAAGCCTTCCTCCTTGATATCTCTGCAAAACCTCCAAGACCATAGGTTTGATGCCTCTGAATTTCTCCCCTTAGCTCATGGGTGGGCTCCTTCTTATAGGATTTGGGAGGCCAACTACTAAGAGAGGAATGTGTATCTAGGTGAGTAAATGGTGGATCAAGGGGTTGAACCAGAACAAAGAGGGAGGATGAGTTGGGATTTGAGAGGAATCCCAATCCCAAGAAAATCTCCCCAAAGCTAAGATCCAAAATCCAAGCCAAGGATTTCCTAAGGAATTTCCACGCCCCATGCACTTAGCAAGGCATGAAAATGTATTAATTTCCACACCCCTCCAGGCATGCAGGGCACCTAAAATGTTGAATTGTTGTTCCCTGCACCACTAGCAGGGCGCGAAAATAATGGTAAATTGGGCTCAATGAGATGGAATTTGACTCAGTGAGGTGGCATTCGGTTGTGATGAGTTGGATTTGTCTCCAAGGAAAGCCAAGGAGGTGATGAACAAGGTAGAAATAAGCCTCAACACTTGTTAGGAGGTAGTGCCATTAGGTTCTACATGGCGATACGACATGAAGAATTGAAATTGCACTCAGAGTGAGACTTTGAGGTATAATAGTGGAGGAAATGTTTCCTCATGTCATTTAGTAAAGGCATTTGGGGACCAAAATCCTCCCAAAATAGGGAGGTGTGGTCTAAAATGGATCAATATATAATTTCTCATCTATCCTAGTACCTCTGGGTGGAATGATTAGATGAATTGGCTTGCATTTCCCATTTTAGAGGTGGGTCTCACTTTGCATATTTGGGGTCCAAAACCTTCTGGGGCCTATTTGAGGGCTTAAATGATGTTTTTTTTGGGTCAAATTTTCCTTTCTCATGACTATGAGACCTTTCCAATTGTCTAAGAACCACCTCAAACGGAGTCCGTATGAGAAAGTTATGCCTTTCGCAAGTTGACATATCTAGTTGACCACCATGGTACTGAGTTGATTCAATGCTAGCTCTCATTCCTTGCACATGTGGAGCTAGTCATGTGTGTACTTTAAATAAAATTCTAGAATGTAAAAAAACCTAACCCTAATCAAGAATTTTGGCATGGAAAACCCCTAAAATTAACCTTAGACAACGATCGAGCTATCTTAAATATTATGTCATTAGGGGAAGAAGGGGTTCCATTATTATGATTTTATTGTATTGTTCCATAGTCAAGCAACAACACAAGAGTTTAAATTAGAGTAGAAAAAAAGAATGATGAGATCATGTAATAGCCATTCTTGTTGCAGATTCATAGGTAACTCCATAGAGAGTATCATTTCCTTCATATTTGAATTTTATATAAAAGAATAAGGCATATTAGTATTCATTTCTGGATGATTTTTTTCCCATAGTGGGTTTTCCCAGGATATACCATGTGTTATTTGTGTGGATTGTGTATTTCTTTTCTCTAGTTATTTTTCTTTCAATTCAAGTTTATTTAGCATTCAATGGAAATAAGATAATAAAAATATCTAAGGTGTAAGGTTCGTTGTGATGAACTGTTATAGTGGAATATCCATGGCATATTAAATATCATATAATTACACATGATTGTTCACATATGTCGGTTGATCCACTAAGCTAGTCGACTAGCTTATTATCACACAACTAGTAGGCCTAGTTGAGTATTGACTAGGCCCTTGCAACACATCCATTGTGCAAAGAATTGAGGTTCCCGTTGATGGATTCCTATGCTTTTTCATACTCAAATTTTATGTTTATCTTAGTTCATTGATCTTCTCAAGGGGTTTCTCCTTCTTGTCATATTTTTTTCTTCATTGTGTCTATTACCCATCTCCAGAAGGATCAAATGCAACAAGAAATTCACAGAACTTGAAGAACCAATAATAAAAAACATAAAAAAATTGTGTTGTAATAGTAGTGTTTCACAAAGGATGTGTCTGTAGCAGACAAGACTTGTTTTTCACATAAAATAAGGTTGCACTATCCTTTCGTTTTTGTTTCATAATAGCAAGAATGGACGTGCATTATCAATGTGCACATGTTAATAACATGTGCACATTCTTATCGTAATGAGTCAAAAGTACAAACCTTTATTGGATACAGATGAATAAAATATTCCTTGGATAAGGCTCTAATTTCTTCCCTTGAGCATGTTTAGGTCCCTAATACCCATACTTAATATTGAAAACTTGCTAATGGCACCAATATCCCCACTCAAATGCCAACAATACCCTAGAAAGGTCCTTGGAAGTGGTTTGATGCATCGTTCTTATCTCTAGACGCTTAAAATATTCATATACATAACCTCCCACGACCATGTACAAACCTCGAAGACCCATATCTAGTGCTCAAAATCTCTTAATGGTGCCTATGTCACTACTTGAAGGCCAAGGGTTGATTTTATGGGTCATTTGTAGTTCCTTAGGGCATCATAAATGAAACTTGAGCCCTAGAATCTACCTTTAGACACTAATGCCTAAGTTCTATCTAATATCCTCGTTTAGAGGAGAAAGATACCCTTAAGAGATCATGTGTCATGGTTCAAGGTGATTTTTTTTGTCCTTGGATGCCTAGACGTTTGCTTAGGTCCTAAGGCCTAAGATTCCTTGCATAACCATGTATGGCCTCCCATGACATATGTCTAGTGCTCAAAGCCTTCGAATGTAACCCATATCCCCTTCCTAAAGCCAAATATTTCAAAATAGGTTGTATGAGGTGGTTTGAGGTCTCATTCATGGACCTTAAGCATTAGAATCGACCGTTAAGGGTAAGGTTCAAGTTTCTTCCTCTAAATTTGGTTAAGGCATTGAGACTCATACCTAGCTATGAAAAACTCCTAATGGAACCCATATCTAGAACTGGAGGAAATTAACACTCACAAGAGGATAGGTGTGGTAGTTTGAGGTGTCAAGACCCATACCTAGCGATCAAAACTCAAAATGTCATCAATATTTCCACTCAAAGGGTAACCTCTATTAGTTAACAATCATGTACAAGAGTGCTTTTCATGCCATCAATACATTAGTTATGCATTGGGAATTTGACTACAAGTTTGTCTAATGTCATAGGAGAAAAATAATGGGCCTTGTGATCTACATGCCACTTCTTGATCTCAATCACCATAAGCAATGTCCGTAAACTACAACAGAAACCCTCTCTCAAGGATCTTTGGCATAAAGGTTAGATATAAATGAAATTAAGAGATTTTGAACATTGAGGATGGGTTGCATGACCTTGAACATGGTCAAGTAAGGAATGCCTCAAATTTATTGTTGAATCTTCTCAATCTCAAGAGCCTTGAATGAGTCCTCATACCATCAGATCTATCCTTTGTAGGGGTTCTATGTAGGCCTTAAAGTGGATACAGTGGAAATAGGTTTCGAGTGTTCCACATGGTCAATGGGGTAAACAAGGGATTTAATCCCTAACTGAACCTTCTCATGCTCAAGTTTCATGAACAAACCCTAGACACAATAACACAAACCCTTGATAGGGGATATTTGCCATAGGAGTTGGATATGGGTTTCACTAAGGATTTAATGCACTATGGATGGATCTTGACACGTTAACGATAGTCATGGTAGGTGAACAAAATCCTGAATCCCTTGACATTAGTTGGGGGGAGGAAGCATTATCCTAAAGCTCTAAACAAAATTTATCACACTAAAGTGCCATCAACATACTGTCGAACATCCAAATATGAACTTTGTTGGTTAACAATCACCTCTAACGGTGCTTTGCATGCCATCAATATGATAGTTGTGCACCAATAATGTGTCTAGATGTATATTTTATGTCATAAGAGGAAAACAATGGACCTTGTCCCTAAACGCCACTTTTTAGGCTGAATCACCATGAATAAAACTTGCAAACGATAGCACAAACCCTCTCTCAAGGGTCTTTGGAATCAAAGTTGAATATAGATGCCACCAAGATATTTTCACATTGAGGATGGTTTGCATGGGCCTTGAACATGGCCAAGGAAATAAAACAAGTGCCATAGGCATATTGTTGATTCTTCTTGAAATCAAGAGCTTTGAATGATTCCTTTTACCATCACATCAATCCTTTATAAGGGTTTTACGTAGGCCTTTGAGTAGGATATAGGTGTCATGGGTAGGTTTTGTCTGCTAGAAATAGGTTTAGATTGGGCCACATGGTCAATGGGGTGAAAAAGAGCTATAATCCCTAATTAAACATTCTCATGATCAAGTTCCATGAACAAACCCTAGACACAACAACACGATCCCTTGATAGAGGGTATTTTCCCTACAAGCTTAATATGGCCACCATTACGATGTTTCAAGCAGCGTGGATGGGTCTCAAGGTCTTAACTATAGTATTGGTGGGGAAACAATATCCTAAGGCCCTTAACATTGGATAGGGAGGGAAGAATTATCTTCAAACCCTGAACAAAGTTTCATATGCTCAAGCACCATCGACACACCCTCAAACCTCCACATATGACCTCTATTGGTTAGCAATCTCCTCCACGAATGCTTCATGTTCCATCAGTATGTTAGTTGTGCACCAGGAATGTGTTTAAAGGTGTATCCAATTTCATAATAAGACAATAATGGGCCTTTTTCCCTAAATTCAACTTCTTAGGATCAATGACCATGAGCAACAACTACAAACCATACCACAAGCCCTCTCTTGGGGATTTTTGACATTAAGGTTGGATATAAATGCCATTAAGATCTTGTATAGGTTGAGGATGGGTTGTAGGGATTTGAAAATATTTGAGGAATTAAAACAACTACCTTAGGGATATTGTTGAATCTCTTTAGAGTCAAGAGCCTTGATTTATTCCTCATGCCATCACATCAATCATCTGTAGTGGTTCTATGGAGGCCTTTAAGGGGGATACATATGTCATGAGTATGTTTTTTCCACTTGAAATAGTTTTGGATCATGCCACATGGTCAATGGGGTAATCAAGGTATTTAAGCCCTAATTTAATGGTTGTGTGCTCATTTTCCATGAACAATCCCAAAACACAAAAACATGATCCCTCAATAGGGGGTATTTTCCCTAGGTTTTTAATATGGGTTCCATTAAGATATATCATGAACTGTGGATGGATATTGATACCTTAACCTTAGTCATGTTAGGGAAACAACATCCTAAGGCCCTTGAAATTAGTCGATGGAGAGATCAAACATCCTTAAGGCTCCCTAAACAGATCCCTTAGGCTCAAGAACAAAGAACACATGTTCTAAGACCACGACACAAGAGTTTGGATGGTTTTTTGTTCACGCTACTAATGCACTCATTTTCTTGTGAATTCAAAAATGTTTGGTGGAATTGCCTTTGTTGATCTATGTGTTGGATGAGTTGTACGCTTTGTTTTTAGCTTTGGAATGAAAAAAACTTGTTGGTTTTGGTTGCATAAACAAAAATGAATCCATTTTATGAGCTCCCTATTGTTAAGGTTAAATTTTCAACCACACATTTAAATATGAACCATATATTATTTTCATGTGAAACTACGCACACTCATATATTTTTGTCTACACACACACACACACACATATATATAAAGGGTCAGTGCAAGCTAATGAAGGTCACTTTTGGCGCGTTAGATGCAATAGAAAACTGAAAAATCAGGCATCCCTCAACTTACTTGGATTTTTTGAGATACTTATGCAAAATATCTTGCATTGAGTAAAAAAGATGAAATGTAGGAAATTGAGTCACATTTCCAAATCTATAGCTTTTATGTATTGAAAATTTGCATAGCTATGTCAAGTTTCATTTTTCCTAACAGACACTTTTTATTTTTTAGGCAAATGATAAGGTATATGTTTTTGTGGGTGCATCCTTTGAGGGCCTGAATAATGGAATCAAGCTACAAAAATGGTCATGCATGTAGAGAACACATAGCACTTGTGCGCCATTATTTTTCAAAAATTAAATTAGTAATTTTATAAAAAAATTATAATTGTCTAAGTGATCAAACCTCGAAAATAGTACCTCTTTTGTGGGTGCAACCTTTGAAGGTCTTAATGCAAAAATCTTGAAATTGGTTTTTCATAGAACGTGGAGGTTAGTGTCCTCTTGTGCACCATACAATTTTTTTTTGAAATGATCGAGAATTGAAAAAGTTATGGAAGAAACACTAACAGTGTGTTTCACGAGTTAAGGAGGTAGGACACAAAAGAAATTGAAAGAAAATAGGAAAAATTAATATTTTAAAATAAAAGTTACATATTTGGAATCTGCAGAAAAAATGTTATTTGTGTCTAATATTTCGTCAAAAACGACTATGTGTAGCATACTGTAACGACTAGATAAGCACAGGCTTCTCCAGAAACTAGAAGAAATACCCAATTAGGTTTGGTTTATCATTAACATAGCAGAGGTTTGGAATTACCAAAGCAAATTCCAAAAACTACACATAGTATTATTGTTTACATGCAAGCAAGTGAGTCGGCTTGGTTTAGGCTCTACAAAACACAAGCGTGTTCTGTTTAAATTCAAAAATATTGCCGCGCTTTTAGAATTAAAGAACGTGCACGCATTATATAACTACATAACGTGTACGCATTATGTAGTGCCAAAACGTGCTCGCGTTATGTAAATCATAACATATATCTTTAATACTTGAGGGAATTTTTGGTTAATATTTGAGAAGGGGTGGAGAAGGGTCAAGGGAATCTATAGTTAATATTTAATAGGGGTGGGAAAGGGTCAAGGTCTTAGAAGGGCTTAGAAGGATGTTGGAAGCTTGAGTGGGGAGAGATGAAGGGAATGAGAGCATGATGGGATACAGGGGGTGAAGGGAAGTGGAGCTTGAGATCACTATTAAAAGTAGAAGAGGTTTTGAAGAGGTATAGGGTTAGAAGTTGAAAGTGAGACTTGAGTGACAAGGGGGAATGGATGGAGGCAAGGGGGATGTGAGTGAGAAATAAAGAATACAAGGGGGGGAGAGACATAGAGCGAGGGAGGGAGAGGGACAATGGAGAGGAATGGATTTAGAGGGAGTGAGAGATAGATGGGAATAGAACGAGATAAAGATATAGGAAGGGAGGGACAAAAAGTGTTGGTGGGAGACATGCAGGGAGTGGTGGTGAGAGAGAGAGAGAGAGAGAGAGAAAGAGAGAGAGAGAGGAGGGGGAAGGGACATAAAGTGTGTGAGAGAGAGGGAGTGATAGAGAGATTGGAATAGGTTGAGGGAAATATAACATGAGGGAGGGATAGAAGGTGAGAGAGAGAGAGAGGCGATGAGAGAGGGAGGGAGAGAAGGTAGGGTGAGGGATGGAGGGACAAATGTGGAGATAGATATGGAAGGAGGGGGAATGGGTTTGAGAATGGAAAGGGACATAATGTGTGTGTGTGTGTGTGTGTTTGAGAGAGAGAGAGAGAGAGATTGATGGTTGGGGAGAGAGAGACTAGAGGGAGGTGTGAGTGACAAAGAAAGTGGGAGGTTGTGTGTGTGTGTGTGTGATAAAGAAGGAGGAATCAGTAGGGTGGCAGGGATGAAGATGGTGTAAGGGAGAGAAAGCAATATAGAGGGAGGGAGGTAAATAGAGGGAGGGAGGTAAATGGAGTGAGGAACACATCCAGGGACAGATCTAGAGAAAGAGATAGGGAGGGAGGGATACATTTTCTATAGGGACTTTGATAATTGCAAAAATATACATAAGGTGGATACCCTCCTCATCATCATCTTCATCACCATCACCATCATCATCAACATCTTCATCATCATCATCATCACCATCATCATCATCATCAACATATTCATCATCATTGTCATCTCTAGGTTCCTCATCAACATCTCCATCATCATCATCTTCTTCATCCTCATCATCTTCATCATCATCTTCATCACCATCACCATAATCATCAACATCTTCATCATCACCATCATCATCACCATCATCATCACCATCATCATCACCATAAACATCTTCATAATCATTGTCATCTCCCCCTTTATCATCAACATCTCCATCATTATCATCTTCATCATCATCATCATCATAATCATCATCTTCATCATCATAATCATCATCTTCATCACAATTACCATCATCATCAACATCTTCATCATCATCATCATCATCAACATCTTCATCATCATTTCATCTCTAGGTTCTCCATCATCATCATCTTCTTCATCATCATCATATTCATCACTATCATCATCATCATCAACATCTTCATCATCATAACCATCATCATCATCATCATCATCTTCCTCATAAAATCAACATCTCCATCATCATCATCATCATCATCACCATCTTCTGAACATCACCATCACCATCACCATCATCATCACCATCACCATCATCATCAAAATCAGCATCGTCATCACC